>JAGFMF010011802.1:3718763-3731711 GCA_019455555.1 Galemys pyrenaicus | reverse complement strand
CCCCCCTGGCCGGCAGCAGGGATCGAACTCGTGCTGCAGTGGCTGCGGTTTGCTTCGTAGTGCGTTGCTTAACCCACTGCACCACCAGGGGAGGCCCAAGCATGGGTCTTGATTTTAAGCATGGGTTTGGTTAAGCATGACTGAATCTTGAAAACACTGTGCTAAGTGAAAGGAATCAGTCATGGGAAAGATCACACGCTATATGATTCCATTCATGAAAATCCAGAATAGACAAATCTACAGAAAGTAATTAGTGCATGCTTAGCCTGCGGGTAGGCAGGGGTGAGAATAAAGAAATAAAGCAAAGTAGACAAAACTGACTACCCTCATGAAGCTTACACTCTAAAGCAGGCTCTCACTAGACAAGAAAAAATAAACAAAGTAAAGAAAATGATCAAGGTAAATTTGTTATATGTATTTTGTCCCCCTGTCCCCGCACACAAAGTTCATGACCACCCATGCCAAATGCAGCCAAGATACTTGAAAAAGGACCAGAGACTTAGAAACTGGGGTCTTTATGACACATTCTTCTTTGTGCCAACCGCTGCAGCACAGTCACATAAGGCACCAGGATCTGAACCAGACCCGTCAGTCTTTCTAGCACAGAGATTGTAAGATCCTGCCGTCTTCAGTGCCCCCTTCGCCATTTACTGAAGTTCTCCCCTTCTCCGTGCACTTGGTATCACAAATGTGCAGAACTGTTAAGAAATATTCTCTTCACAACCATCTGGGCATAATTCAACAAAATTGTAAAATATAAACTCAAAGGCTAGATTTGTTTTTTTACTACCAAATGATTCATCAAATGTCATTATACACCAACTAATTTTCAAGAGCTTCTGGGCATGTTTGATACTACAAGTGCCAAAAACAAAGCCTACAACAAGTTCAGGGCTTGTGAAATTGAAACCAAGGACTGTCCATATGAAACAGCTTGCCATCCTGGCGGACTGATTTGACTCTAAGTGTCTCTGTCTGGGAAAGGAAGGCAGGATTCCAAATTTATCATGCTACAAACCAATAACAAGCATGACTGCAGCACGAGAGCTTGGAATGGGGCTTGGACATGCTTCATAGAACTATTACCCCCTGGCCTGTGACATTAAGGCTCTGTCCTGACCTCAGAGATCTTGAGGTCTCACCCACCCCATAGACATGGGATTGGCTGTGAGTTTGTGGGCCCTGCAGTCTCTGTATTTTTAAAGCTTAGTCCCTAGGTATTTGGAGTCCAGTTTGAAGGGCCTATGGTGACTTCAAGTCAAAGGATTTGGTTCAAAACTCAGTGCCTTTTGTTCAACTCATATCATGCGCCCTGTGCTCGGTGTGGTAGAGGAGACTGAGGTTAGCCAGACACTGCCTCTGCCCTTGGAGAGTTCACTGTGTTACAGAGTGGATAAGACACCTGGATAAAGAACTCCTAATGTATGAAGCAGTGTGTGGGAGCTCACCAGCAAGGGATGTCTAAATTTCTCTAGGGAGTCTAGTAGTGGTCCTGCCAGCCAGCAGGTCAGCGTGAGCCTTGCTCATTTCTGCAAGGGGCTTGGGAGAGGCTGATGGTTGTCAGACAGCCAAGGACACCAGGTGCCGCCTGCCAATCAGGACCCTGTGCAAGGGTGCAGGCCAACAGACCATTCTGGCTGTCTTAATTAAGCCCTAATTAAACATTCTATCCAGAAAGCTCCCCCACCTCCTGTAGAATTGCCCAGTTTACAGCAAACGATCCAGGGAATCGGGTCAGCTGTGAAGAGACGGCAGCCATCAGGAGTGGAGCCGCCCACTTGGGATGAATGCCAACGTGCTGCCGAAAGGGTCAGAAATCCAGAAATTCTGTCTTAATTAAGCATTCTGCATGTATCCTTGATCTCAGTAGAGAAAAGCGTCCAGTTTGGGTCACCCCACTTTAAAAGGACAATGAAACTATCCTGGCTACGAGTTTGCCAAAGAAAAGAAGGAAAAGATTATGTAACAAGTCGCTCACTGAGGTACTACCCTAAGGAAAACAAACAAAGACCTGGCAAAGCACACCCTCTTTCTTCAATTCTTAAAAAGTGCTAACTGGAATCCAGAGAGCAACCCAGGAAAAGCAATGGACCTAATGGGAGGTGTAAACAAACCCTCCTGGTAAAATGCAGTGACTAACAGTAGTACCCACCTCAAAGGTGGTGAGGATTAGTGAGCCAATGTATGTGAACTGCTTAGAATTGCACTGATAAGGGGTCCATATAGGGTAGTTGCTGTTTTCATAAATTTATATCATTTATAGACGCTCAAACCCTATTCACCTCTCCAGCCTCTTTGCTTTCCTCTTCTCACTGCTCTCCATCTCCCAGGGAGTTCCAGCCCTACTGAACTTGTTCCATTTTTGCTCTTTTCATATGCCATTTCATTGCCAGTAAACTCTTCCCACTCCTGGGTTGTCTGATTGATACTTCATTTTGTTTGTGTTTTTTTTTTTAAACTCAGCTTTACTCAGATGTAATTCATATACCATGCAATTCACCCACTTAAAGTGTACAAGTCAGCAGGGGCTTTTTGTATATTGAGTTGTATAGCCATCATTATGATCAATTTTAAAGCACTGTCTTCATTCCAGAAAGAAACCTCGTACCCACTACAGTCTCTCCTCATTTCCCTACCAGCAACCCTGCCCCACTCATAGGCACCTACTAGGCTTCCCCAATTGATTTCTAGGTGTCAGTTTATAACCTACTTATTGTTAAGTTTTCTTTTTTTTTTTAAATCTCCATCTCCACCAAACCACCCATGCCCATACCCCACTTGTCTCCCTCGCTCATCCTTCCATTAACAATTATCTTCTTTTTTGATGAGTTCAAATTTTTATTTTGTCTGTTGTTTGCATGTATTGTATTTTTTTTTTTTGTATTTATAGCCTGCAGATGAGTGAAACCATTGGAAATCTGTCTTCAAAAGTCAGAGTGACTGACTTCACGCAACATAATCACCTCAAGGTCCATCCACTTTGTGCCAAATGCCACCATTTCATCTTTCTTCACAGCTATGTAAGAGTCCGTTGAATATATGCTCCACAGTTTTTCTCTCCATTTATCTGTTGAAGGGCATTTGGGTTGGTTCCATGATTTGGTAACATCATGTTCAATATCGCTTATTATAAGATAAATGCAAATTAAAAACACATTGAGATACCACCTCAACCCTGTGAGAATGGCCCACAGCAAAAAGAATGGAATGAACAGTGTTGGCAACGTTGCAGTGAAAAAGGAACTCTCATCCACTGTTGTATGAAAAAAAATGATATAGCTATATCTCAAGAAAATAAAACAGAAATGCCAGTTGACCTAGCATTGCTACTTGTCGTTATCTATCCAAATAACAGGAAAATTTTAACACAAAAGATCTATCTACACATATGTACATAACAGTACTGTGAAGTTTTCTGTGACCTCCAACACTGGGTCAAGTGCTTCTAGAGTAACCATACTTTCCTGTCCTTGGAACTAATTTTGACTATTTACTTGTGTATATCTACTGCTTAAACATAAGCTCCATGTGAGCAGGGGCACAGATTTGTGAGTTTTTAGTTGTACGATTCTTGTGTTTAACAGATGTTCCGTAGATTCTGGATGAATGACTGAAACCAATGATGTCAACCAGACAGGTCTTAAAGAGACAGATCTACTATGAATACTAGAAGTAACAACGTATTAAAGTTTTTCTGACATTCAAATTTCCTACCACTATGCCCACTAGCGCCCTCAGTGGAATGAAGCATATCCTTGTAAAATGAGTTTGATTTGGGTGTTTTAATAAAGTAAGTTCTTGAGTGACAGGCTGAGTAGGAAAAAGTAAGAGAGACCCATATTTTATCCATATTTTAAGTGTTCAGTAAGTGTAGGTTTTACAAGTAAATAAAGTAAAATGAGTAAAAAATTTTTTCTTTAAAAGAAATTATTAAAAAAGAAAAGAGTTTTGGAAGTTTCTGATAAAGCCTTTCTATGTGCAGTTTCTGTTTCTTGCAGATTTCTCATTATAAAACTTGAGCTGTGTGCCCTCCAGACAATAATCTATGACCTGGATACTTACTTCAAAATCCAATGACCATTATCAGAAAAGCAATTACCTCCTAATTAAGCATTAAGATGATTTTTCAATATATCAACATACTGCTGCAAAATAAAAACAAGAGCTTCTCCACTCCCCCTCACACACTTCAATTTATTTCATATACTCATGGCAGATTAATCCTACTAAAAGCAAACCTCAGGATATGCCTCGCCCTCATTCAAAACACTTCAATAGCTCTCCATTGCCTTCAGTATGAAAAACAAACTCCTAAATGGGTGGTTAAAGAGCCTCCTCTGTTTATCTCTGACCTAGTTCTCTAGTCTCATTTCCTTCTAATCACCTTCAAAATACCATGAGAGCCCCTACTATGCCTTTATCTTTTCCAAACTTTGCCCAGAACGTTTTGTACCCACCTCAAATCAAAATCCCATTTCCTTTTAAGTCTCACTCAAATGCCACCTCCTCCACGAAGTCTTCTTTCATGTCCTCCCCCAGACATGGGCTCTCTTGTACCTCTAGATTTCCACAACCCTTTTACTAGCTATGCATCTCCTGCATTTATCAGTTATTTCTGAACATATTCTCTGTCCTGATAGACTACAAAGTCAAATGCATTTTCCCCACACTCAACATGTCATGCAAATAGAAAGTACTAAAATATATGTGGGATGAATGAATAAAATGAGAGAAAACGTAGCACAGTGTGGCCAGCAACAGTCTAATGTGTCACTTGCTTAGAAAGGCAGCAAGTTTTGAAACTTGGGAAATACACCTCAGCCTGGGACACTTTATAATCCAGTTTCTATTGAAATCTATTTATTGTCATTATTTGCTCAGCTATTTCATTCCTATTAAATATATGTGTACGGGAAGGGAGAGGAGGTGATGGGAGGGGAGAGGAGGTGATGGGAGGGAGCAGAGCCGAGAAGGGAGATTATTATTATTATTAAAAACTGCAGAAGCAATAGAAAAGCTCCTTCTTGAGTGAAGAAAATGCAAAATCCACAAAGAGCCAAGGGGCACCACTGTACTGGCTGCCAGACACAGGGAGGGTGTGACTTTAGTTCTGCCGGCTGTGGTTCTCTGACTTTTCTGGGTATGGTGTCGGGGAGCTTGTTAAAACACAGATAGGTCCCTTCCCAGAGCTCCTATTTCTGTGGGTCTTGGGAGGGAATGAGCGTCTGCATTTCTGTTTTTTTTTAACTTAAAAAGTTTTTAATTGAATTATAATATTATATAGGTGTACATCACTGTGAATCAGCAAATGTCCATACTGCATTAAATTCATCACCGAAAATCCACATCTATCTTCATCATGCCATTGTGCCACTTTTCCCAATTTACCCACTTTCCTCTCCTCTTCCCTTCTGGTAATCACTGATTGATCTTAGTGTCAAAACATTTATTTTTGTTTTATCTAGTTCATCTGTTTGTTTTCTCTATATACCACATAAGAATGAAATTATATGGTGGGCCTCCCTGGTGGCGCAGTGGGTTAAGCAACGCACTATGAAGCAAAACGCAGCCACTGCAGCACGAGTTCAATCCCTACTGCTGGCCAGAGAGGGGACCCTCATGGCGCAACAGACCTCTCCTGCTGTGCCCGCTGCTCCCCTCAGCAGTGTACCTCTGTTGACCTGCCTGTTCTGCTCCCTGTTCTCTGTGGTGAATCCTCTCACCACCCCCACACCTCTGGCCTGTACCACAGTGCTTGTATGCATAAATAAAATAAATCTTTAAAAAAAAATAAAGAAGTCATTCTTTAAAAAAAAAAAAGAAATTATATGGTGTTTTTCTTTCTTTTCCTGACTTATTGTACGAAACACAATTCTCTCTAGGTCCATCCATGTTGTTGCAAATAGCAGGAATGCATCTTTACTTTTTTAATGTAGCTGAATAGTATATACACACACCACAACTTCTTTATCCAATCATTAGCTGTTGGGTAGGTAGTTTGTTTCCAGCTTTGGCTTCAATAAACATGGCAGGTGTATATATCTCCTTGAATTAGTATTTTTATATTTTCTGGGTAAATACCCAGAAGTGGAATAAGCGGACTGTCCAAAATTCGTAGTTTTAACTTCTGGAGGAATTTCCACACAGCTTTCCATAATGGCTGTGCCAATTTACAATCCCACAAATGTATAAGGCTTCGTGTCTCTCCACACTCTTCTAGTATTTGTTTCTTATCTTTAGATAATGGCCACTCTCACAGGTATGAGCTGATATCTCATTGATGCTCTGACTTGCATTTCTCTAATAATGAGAGGTTATGAACATCTTTTCATGTGCCTATGGGTGATCTGCATGTCTTCTTTGGAGAAGCATCTATTCACATTCTCTGCCCATTTTTTAATTGCGTTTTTTTCCCATTGTGCAGTTCCTTATATATCTTTGATTTCAACTCCTGTAATATATCTGATATGCAAATAACTTCTCCTATTATAATAGAATGTCTTTTTGTTTTGATGATTTTTGATTTCTAACAGCTCCAGGCAACGCTGGTAGAAACCATACTTTAAGGATTCATGTAGACCAACAAATGAATCAAGGGATTCAAGGAGGAGGATCAGCTATGGTATATGGCACAGGCATTTCTAAAGCTAGAAGATTCACTTTCAGTTAAATAAAGGCACACTGAGGAATTAAATTAGATTGACTTTTTTCCCATCTCACCTGTAATTCAGAGGGTAAATTCTACAGGATAGACCAGAGAGTAACAGACAAGGGAGTTTAGAACTAGATTCAACTCCTATTTCTGTTACTAATTAGCTCTGTGACCAAAGAATATGTGCTACCCTTTCACAACATCAATGTACATCAGAAATGCAGAGATATTCATTCTGAAAATCTCCAGTATTAGATCTTATATCCCATGACTTCACAATTTTGGAAATCAGTTAGCAATTTAACTCCAGAGTGTTAAATGATTATACCACCTACACATCAAATAATTAAATGTGATGCAATTTGAAAACATAAAACAAACATAAGAAATAATTACTAGTTAAATTTGAGAAGAACTCATAACAAATAAATTACAATTATAAAGATAAAGAATCTTTACTCAAACAGGCTTCATAACAGTGCTCAAGAATAAATATATTGTAGAAATAGATAACAAATATACAGCCAGGATACCACAACTAAAAAACAAAACAAAACAAAAAACATAGCTCCCTTTCTGAGAACAGTCTAGAGAAAACAGGACACATTACAAAATGTGAAAACATCGAGTCACCAGTCTTGCAAAACTGAAATCCTCCAAGGAAACATCTTCCTCTCTCCCCATGCTGGCACCTCCCCTCCATCCCAGGACACAGCTCCTGGGCCTCCCAACACACAGCTATTTTTGAAGATAAAAGGCCACATTCCCAAGACTGTGACCACAAGAATGTGAATATCAAATGACTTTCTCCTAGCTCATCAATGAGCCCAAGTGAAACTGATCACTGGACCATGTGGGCAAAGTTGAATGGTATCTTTGTGGCATGGGTCCCACTTATCTGCTGGTGCTAGACAGTCACAGCTACGCCTCTCAACATGAAACTGACTTATCTGCCTTCAGCATAACAGACCTGGAAGCCCCCAGAAGTCATTCTCATCTCTAAGACCTCAGTCACTTGAATTAGGCAAAAGAGGCAACTGGAGAGATCCTTGCTCGGCAAACTGGTTTCTTCTATGCCAAGGCAATACAGAAGATGGTGTCTGAGATCTCACGGGGCACCCACTTGGTGACTGTAGATTTTATTCTGGTCAGGTTTCCTGCTGGTTCTACCCAGTCCTCTTTGGTTAAAGTTAAAAGCAACAGCATTAAGTCAATAAGCCTCACAACATCCAGGAAGGTAGGTCACCCTCAAGCACATTATCCCCCCTTAACAGATGGAGAAATGATGCCACAGGAAGATTAAGTAACCTGCCCAGCTTCAACAGCCTGCCACAGCGGAGCATGAGACGATCCTAGCCCTCGTGCCAGCTTATGAACAGAGAAGGCTCAAGATAAAGCACTTTGAAATTCCAGGGTCCAGAGCAGTGTGGATGATTTGACGAGAGGTCAAAAAAGAAATAAACACAGAGGTAACCTTTTTTTAAAAGATTTTATTTATTTATCATACAAGAGTTGGGGTACAGTCCAGAAGTGCAGCGAGAGAGAAGGTGAGAGGATTTACCAGAGACAAAGTGGGGAGCAGGACAGGCAGATTGAGTGAAATACACTGCTGAGGGAAGCAGCGGGCAAAGCAGGAGAGCAAGGCTGTGCCATGTGGGTCCCCTCCCTGGCTGGGGATCGAACTCATGCTGCAGTGACTATGGAAGCCCCACAGTGCGGTGCTCAACCACTTGCACCACCAGGGAAGCCCCAAAGGTAACCTTCTTAAAACTGCTCTAGTTATCTCCCTTTTTCCAGGTGTTGCTAGAATGCCATAACAGAAGAATGATTTTTCAATACACAAGTAGTAGGTTAAAGATGGTGTGGATGCAATGAGGGGTCAGAACAGGACTACAGGCAGCAAGGTGCCTCACTGAATAGGAGCAAAGGAGGGATGAGACCAAGTAGGGTGACTGTCATTTGCACAAACTGGTGACCACTGGCCTGAAATTATGCTCATTTTATTCCTTTATGGAAGAAACACTTATATACATCGAACATGGGCAAGTCACTAAGAGAGACACAAAGATGAACGGACCATCCTGACAGTCAAAAAGTTGGACATGTCATCAAGGAGTGTACATAAATCACTGAAATGATAGTAAAAACAAGAACCACAGCAGAGAAGTTCATAGAATGCCTGGGAGTTTAATGGTGGAGATAATGCTTAGCGGTGGATACGGCAGGGTGATTTGTGAAGGAGGGGAAGGAAGCTATGAAGGACAGAAGACCTGCAGGGATGGAAGAAAGATAAGCAAAGAATATAGATGGGAGATGGCACGGGACTGCCCTGCAGCCCAGCTGGGGAAGAGGGATGTGGGGCACCACGTGTACTTGAAGCAGCCTTGAGGCATTTAGGCTAAGAATGGCAGTTAGAAGTCATCCCGCCAAAGGCCTTAAGTGGCACTAAGAAAGTCAAGTGGGACTGGGCAAGTTCTGCTTCCCTCCAAGTCGCAGTGCTCAGGCCGCACCTGGACCACAGCAGCCGCCCAATGAATGTTGGCAGAGCAAAATGCAGGAAGGCAACTTAATTTGTAGGAAAGTCTAGAAACTGTGAAAGTAGGTGCCTCAAGACCCGCCTCAATTTTTATTATCAATTGAGATCTAGTCAGGACCTCTTTAAAGTTTACTTTGACTATCTAAAATATTTCTTTGTTCTGCCCCAACTGAAGACCATAAGACTTGCCATCCGTTTCTCACCCCAAAACGCTGAAAATTAATGATGAGGTAACGTCTGCGAAATGCTCAGAGCTCTTTGGAGATGTGTGGCAAAAGGCATCACTATAATTAATATTTAAAGAGCTTCTACCCAGCCCTGATCTCTTTTTCTGCAGACTAATGTTACGTCCACAGGATAAGGTGATGCCAGATTGGCCTCAAAATAAACCTTCCAAACAGCGCCCAAAGCAGGTGCATTCTCCTGAGTCCCTTAAATGTGGCTGATGGCACCAGAATCCCACATGGGGATGATTTCCAACTTGGTTGTCCAAGGATGTGGGGGCAAAATGCAAAAATTACAAGAGCAAACCATATTTCCAAAGGTGGTCTTCTTGACGATCCCAATTCTTAAATTTGGGAGGGAGTCCAGTGAAGACTTCAAGGGGAATCATTTTAGCAAAACCCACATCCGAAGCCAGTTAACATTTTTAGGTCTAACACAGTGCCCAAGAAAGGAAGAAATAAGAATAGCTCTCTAGGCTCAATTACAAATGGAGTGGAAAAAATAATTTCAGAAGTTCAAGGAGAAAAAAAATCAATCTATTTCCTTCCCCTAAAGCTTTCACTTCTATAAATAAACTCACACAAATGGACCTAAGACCACTCTTTCTTATGAAAACACTACCTGCCTGGAATTTGCAAACTAAATGATGTGCCCGTCTTGCTTTCAACCTGCTGCAGCTCAGACAACGCTCTCCAATAGCTTATCTCTCCTTCTTCAATAACACTCACTTCCCCCTCCGATTATAGAAGTAATAGATGTGCCTGGCAGAAAGTTTTGAAATTTTTCTTTGGGAAAAAAGAAAATAAAAACTATCCATTGCAAGCTACAAGTAGCTGAATGCCCTTGTAGTTTTGGGTGTGTTTTTTGTTTTGTTTTTTGGGTTTTTTTTGTTTTGTTTTTGCATGAAGACAAACATTTTCAACAGCTTTGGAAACTTACTGCAGATGCTGTTTTATAACCAGATTTTCTTTTTAGAACAAGCTGTAAACATTTTCCTGTCTATTATCTTACAGCATTATTTTTTAATTCCCTACAGACAGGAGGATTTTAAAAGTGAATCCCCTATTGCTGCAGAGTTGGTTTATTTTCGCAATCTTGCTATTTCAGATATTATCAAGATAAACATCTTTGCACGATACTTCTTCCATCAGTTCTCTTAGGATAGATTCCGAGGCACGGCAGTGTCAGGTGAAAGACTATGCACATTTTTAGCATATCGTCAAACTACTTTCCAGAAGGGTTATCCCAGGCTTACTACCCCATAGATGGGAAAGCTAATTGCCCCAATTGCTCACTGATTCCTAACTCAGGAGCTTTATAAAGGGAGTATTACTGCTCTTATTTGCAGTTCTTTGATTACACGCCGCTTTTTCCCCTAAATGTTGACTGTCTACGGTATTTTTTCCTAGTACTTCTTTTTTTAATTTTATTTTTTAATATAAAATGTTTTAAATTTACATATATTTGACATCAATTGTAATCCCCATGTATTCCCCATCACCGTAACACCAGTGCACCATCACCTCAGTCCCCCGTGCTCCCGTCTGCCCTCCACCCTTTCCCTCTTCCCTCCCCAGCAAGCGTCCCCAGTTTGTCCTTCTCTTTTCATTTTTGGTTTTTGTTTCTGTTATTATTATTATTATTGTTCTTATTCCTTTCCTTGATCCTTATTTGGTTCCCTTATATTCATTCCTCCTAGGGGAGGAACCATCTGGTATTTTTATTTTGCCTTCTGACCTAGTACTTCTTTTTTAAAAAACTGTGTACTTCTATTCATCAGAAAGTTGACATTCTGTTCCCTCTCCAAAGGATATTTCTCATACTCTACCTCCAAGGACAGCCTAGTGTTCTTCCTGTTCAGCACCTGCTCCCACATTTTCACTTTGGTGCCCTCCATTCTTTTCTCAGCAAACATTTCATAGTTTCAGCCCAGAAGTCAGATTCAGAATCCAATCATCAGTCACTGAATCATGTATCCATTCATTTACTGGTATCTCTGGGGAGGTCTGTAATGCCCCAGGCACCACAAAAGGGAGAAATGGAAACAAAACATATGAGAAGCCAGGAAAGGAAGCACCAGTGAGACCCCAACAGCAGAAGTACACTTGATTTGAAAGACAACTCAGAATTTTACTGTTCAAAGAAGGAAAAGAGCAGACAAGGCAAAGGGGACATGAGCAAAGGTCTGGAGGCATGTTAGAAAACACTGCATTGAAGGGATATTTTCATTGGTAAGGCCTGAGAACGAGGGGCCAAGGACAAGCATGAGAAGTTAGTTCATACTAAATTCACCTGCAGAACTTCTTTCCTTCTCCTGTATCGCAGCTCTAGTTTGCAATTCTGGCCCATCTCCAATGCAAGGACTCCAAAGGTTCCTCTTGAGAACCATCCTCACCATCCATCTCTCCCTACTTCTCTGCCTGGGGCAGGAATCCTGGCACTCACACAAATGTACGCAGCACTCCCCAAAGAATAGATGGCGGAGTCCTAGGTATAATCAGTACCACTAGAAAAGAAACCTACTCCTAGCCTCTCAACACTGCCTTTAACTTATAATAGACAATCAATAAAAACTTACAGAATTTAGCCAATTAAATTTGGCAGAATAAATATAAGAGAAGAGACGAGAAAGCACAAGTTGTATGCATTTACCTGTTACCCAGGCAGCTGGGAAAATTAAAACCGTCCTTAAGAATTAGCTTCAGCAAAAGATAGATTAATTCTCTTTAGGTATATACTTCTGTATCTACCTAGACATTTCTCACTTAGGCACAAAAATGGTACTTGCTAAACTGTGCTGCAAGTCTCAAGAGCTCCTGTGCATAAAGGTCAATATATTCTGCAGATTTGGATTAATTTTTTTCTGTGCAAGAAAGCAAAAGAGAGGAAAAAAGGCCTCTACTACATGCCATCTCTGCTGGGATTTTCCATCCTGAGGATTCCAATTCAATGCAAAATCCTAATGCCACTGGGAGGAACCAGCTTCTATCATCTGTTTTCATGTAGGCAAAGAACATTTCTAGATAATTCTTTCCTTTGGGCAAAGAGCCCATGCATTTCTCAAGGGGCTGAGCCTTCTCTCTTCTGGATCCCCTCAGCTTCGGATTCATTCCCTACAATAGCAGTTCTCACCACGCTGCTTTGCCTGCTTGTTCCCATACTGGGCTGTGATCTCTAAAGAGCGATGACTCTTTCTCCATCCCATGGACTCTTGGGCCTAGAAAATCACATAGTGGATCATCAATCAATGTTGTGGAATCCAATGTAGGATTGGGGCTAGAAGAACCTTAAAAAAAATCCACAGAGGGGAAACTGAGGTACAAAGAGGGGAAACAACCTTTCTAAAATACACAGAGAGTCAGCAGTAATTAGTAGGTAGAAGAGAGAAAGAAGACAAAGGTACCAGCGATGCTTGAGGAATTAAAAGTTGCTGACGAAATCAAGACCACAATGAGGTACCACCTCACACCGGTAAGAATGGCACACATTGAAAAAACCAACCATGTCAAATGCTGGCGAGGATGTGGAGAAAAAG
>JAGFMF010011802.1:3698396-3718401 GCA_019455555.1 Galemys pyrenaicus | reverse complement strand
CAAGGGACTGAGGTGATGGTGCACGGGTGAAATGGTGGTGGGTACCCCCTGGGGACTACAAATGATGTCAAATATAACTAATAATAATAAAAAAAAAAGTTTAAAAAAAAAAAAGAAAATGGAAAAAAAAAAAGTTGCTGATGGAATCTGGAGTGATGATGACTCGGAGGAAAGTAAGTTTTATTTTGGACAACCTCCAACACAAGATCAAGCCTCTCTTTTCCATGACAGTCTTTCAGATAATATAAGAATACAATTAACATTTTCTACCATATGACTATCTACCACGTGTAGGTAGAAAACAGCAATCAAATATTCCTCCTATCTTCTTTTCTGTAAGTTTAAAACTCACAGTCTGTTAAATTAAAAAAATAAATAAATAACATGTGTCTGGTCAGACAACCAGTAAACTGAGTCTGACTGAGTCAAAAGCCCAGGCGCTTTGTCCTGCACCTCACTGCTTCTTCGACTCTAGTTCTAAGGCTACCGGGTCTCAAGGAAGAACCAAATATGATCAAGTTCACAGGGGCTTGTCTGTGTTTTGGAACAACAGACGGCAGTTTCAGGGGCTGAATGTTAGGTCAGCAGCCTCCCTGTCCTCTGAAAATGCAGAGAGCGGGCGCCATCCCTCACTAACACTGAGCTGTCAGTCTAGCCCCCCTGGGGAGCAGGTATGAGATGGAGAAACAGAGAGACCCACATGTGCTCTTGTTAGGACACCGCTTGTGACTATAAAGGGCAGTGGAGGCAGCTGGGAACCCGCGCAATAAGGCAGTCACCATATCACTGTCCTCTCATCAGTCAACCCTGGAGCCCGAGCCTCTCTGGACCAGGTTCTCCTGGTCCTGGACTTTGGCTTTGGAATGAGTGAGCATAAGGTTCAGCCCCTGCCCCAGGGACACATGGTGTCAAGTGGGGCAGGCTACGTGGAAACATCCTGCGACCACACACTCTGGGGAGTATTATCTTGAAGGGATGATGGACAGAAAGGGAGCTCACTCAGTCTGGCAAAGACTTTTCAGACAAAGCAGGACATGTTAATGTGGGGTTACGTCTAAGCGACTACATCAAATGAGCCTTGTTAAAAATGGAGAATTACCATTCTTTAAACTCAACAAACAAAATCAGAAGCCCGATATTTCTGAACTGCTTGTCCTCCCCTACCTTCAGGATCCCCTGCAGTGCAGTTAGGCTATCTGCCTTACCAGACGATCCTTTAGGGCCCTTTCAAACCCAAGGTTGTCCAGGTCAGGTCTAGATGGATGACCAGGAAGGGGGAAATCTGAACCCTGGTGGGGACACAGCTGAAGGCACCTTTGGGTGTACTGCTCTAGCATCTTCCTCCTCGTTGCCTCTTACTCACCCATTAGGGCTCAGTTCAAATGCCAATCCCTCTGGGAAGTCTTCCTGGATCTTGCCCAAGGCCTGGCGAGGCCTCCGCTGGGCTCCCATGGGTCTCTGTAACACGCAGCACCCAGCCCTGCACCAACTTGTTATAGCTGCAGGCTGGGCAGGGACTCTGATTCATCTGTCTCCTCCCTCCTTCCCACCTCTCCCTGCCCCCAACATTACGCACGCCTTTCTTAGCAAAGATATTGAACTTGGAAGAGCAGGAGGCCAGGAGGATGCTCTGGGCAGGTGTGGCCACCAGTAAGCTGAACAGTAGTGACAACCGCAAGCCCTTGAAGGCCACTGCCCTCTTTGCCGCTCCTTAGTTCTAATCCTCAGGCCAACACTGCTGCTCACCCTAGGCTTTTTGGCCTCTGAAATGTCCACTGTAAAACAGTGGCACACTGTTTTTGGAGAAAAGTGGTATACTTTTTGGAGAAAAGTGTATTTTGTGCATTGCATTAGAAGGGCAAAAATCCAACAGCAGACTAAAGATCCCACTTAAAGGACCTTCTGAAACAGGCTGGTTGAAGGGCAACATCACACCACAACACACTTTTTAGGGTTGCGAAGCAGCATCTCCTGACTTTTTACCAAAAGAGACATGTGCATGGTCATAGAGAATTCAATGAGCCAATCTTAGATTGAATTAGAGAGGAAATGCAAGGACATTAAATCTTCCTCTGTGTGTCCTTCCCTATCCACAGCAGACATCTCCCCTCCGTCTAAGAACTGGAAATAAATATTTTAATAGCCCAGCTTTGAAAGATCGGTGTTTTCCTGAGCAGCCTAGTCCCTGAGTCCCACCCAGGCCGATGAAACAGGGATGATCAGAGCAGCAGCCAGAAGATTGAAGGGAGAGACATGAAACCTGCAGAATGAACACCTGAGGCCAGTGACCTTAGACATGAACTAGGGAGAAAGGAGTCACAAAAGTTGAGAAAGTGGAGCACCAAAGCACTGAAAAAAGATGTTCACATCCTAATCCCAAACTTTATTTGGAAACGAGTGTTTGCAGATGTAATTAAGTCAAAGCTCTGCAAACAAGAGTTTGTCCTGGATTTTCCAGGACTAAATCCAATAACCAGTGTTCTAAGAGGGAGGCAGAAGGAGATTTAACACAGACAGAAAGAAGGAGGCAATGATGGGGGGATGCAGCCACCAGTCAAGGAATGCTGACAGCCACCCAGGACCGCAAGAGGAAGGAGAGATTCTCCCAGAACCTCTAGACAGAGTGCGGCCCTACTGACACCGTGGTTTTGGACTTTCGAAAGAAAAAGTTTCTGTTGTTTCAATCAAGGTGATGTGTTACAACAGCCATAGGAAACTGATACAGCACCTTGGAAGTAATCAAAGCAAGGAGGGAACTGAGTCCCCGTGAGGGGCTCACACAGGGCTGCCCATGGCAGCCACAATTCCAGACACTATCCTCTGCAGCCCCGTAGGTCTCTCACATACCAAACAGGTCCCTTCCCCTAAGGCCCAGAGGCTAGCCCAGAAGAAGGAGCACACAGCAAACTCTAAGAGATCCTCGGGGGCTATGCCAATCCAAGGAGAGACTGCGACGAGCCAGACCCCACCTGCGCAGTTGTGTCCCATCCTTAGCTCTGTCCTTTCAGTGACCGGGGAAATTGGGTCACTCTGACTGAAGAGGTGAAGACTCTGGGCCCTGACCTCTGTCTTTGACTGTCTAGATGGCTCAAGTGGCTTTTGGGGAGAAGAAAATGTGGATATTGAGCGGGCTTCAGAGGGAGAATCGAGGCCAATGGAGCAGCCATTTCTGGAGGAAGACATTGGTGCAGCACAATGAGCTTTCTAAAAACCAGCCAACTCCGATTGGAATAGGAGTGCCTCGGGATTGGCAGGTCCAAGCAGAGAGAGGCTGGGCGTGCTGGGGGAATTCCTGCCCCAGACAAAGGCTGCACTGGATCATCTCCAGAGATGGCAACTCTGTTTGAAGGTTTCTGACTACTGGCTAAGGTATCCTTCGTGAATCTAGGTTTTTGGCATATAGACAGGGCACACTCTCACTAAGAAACTCACTGCACAGTTTGTGTGAAGAACTAAGTATTGCATCTATCCGGGACTGAACTAGGAAAAGGAATAGTCAATTCTTTCTGTTCCTACATACAAACGACCACCCAAAGGAGGAAGAAAGAAGAGCCTCTATCTCTGTAAAGACGTTACCCTCTAACCTGACCAGGAGCCAACAGCACCAGCACAGGGAAGCCAGGATTGGGTCCTTCTCCAGGGAAATCTAGAGATCACAGCAACTCCAGTTATCAACTGAATTATTTTCATAAGCATTATTTTAATAACTGCTTTTTCTTTTATATCCTTCTGAATCCTACATTTGGTACAAAGGAAAGAGCAGTAACTGAGAAGCTTAATATGTTAATGGTCACAAATTAGCCTTGGAGAGGGTTTTGGGGGCTAGTTATCACTGGGTGTCACAAGCTCTAGCGTACACCCTACATTCTGGACACTCAGAGACAGGAAGCACAGCATTTCTCATTTGCCTGCACATCTGTCTTCTCTTAAGTCAAAATCTCAGAGAACTAAGCACTGTTGCATCCGGATGAATTCCTCTGAAGCTCTTTCCGTTCAGGACTTTGAAATTTTGCCATGTTCCCCTTTTTCTGAAATGACTGAGCTTCTCAGATCATTCCTCAAGAGAGGTCAAAGGAACATACTTTCATATTTACCACCAAATCTTTTCTACACTGCAGTTACTATTTTTCTTTTCTTTCTCTTCCAAAGGAACCAGTATTAAGGGCACACAACATTTAGCAGCCAGTTTAAGAAATAATTACAAGCCTGAACCATTTCTAACTGCTGGCAAAAAGGCCTCCAAACATCAGATGGGTCCCTGAAAATACTATGTCACTTCAGTGAAAATAATTGCTATCGCCCTCACATCAACCAGTCAATTACCAAACTGGGCTTCCCATTGCACTTCGACCACATAGTTAATTTAAAAAACAAAACTTCCTATTTGCAGAGCTATATAATATAATCTGTTGTTATCAAGAAATTTAAGACCACGCTATTGCTCTTCCATGAACATATATTAGGTTTGGTATATATCTTAGACTATACTAGAAGTACAGTTACAACAGCTGCATATAAATCAACAGCATATAAATCACGGCATTCGGTATAAATCTATACTGAATGGTGTTTGGTATTTGAAAGCTCTTCATACCAGATCCTTGATGTAGTAAAGAATCCTTTTATAATATAAGCAATTATGCCACGTTCATCTAACTTAAAGGTTAGAATTTGACACATAGTATTTATTAAAATAAATTGTATTGGTCATAGTGAAAAGCTTCATTCGAAATTCAGACTCATTGTTGAGACTACTCAACTCTTTATCAAATGAAAAACCTACATTTGGAGGCATCAGGAGGCTGCAGGCGAGTACAGCCGAGGACCACATTGCCTGCACATGCAGGCGAGTACAGCCGAGGACCACATTGCCTGCACATCAGCATCCTGTTTCTGGCTTGACTCCATCCTTTTCGATTGCACTGAAATCACAGAGTTTGTCTACCCAGTCTAGTAAACACAGATCAAGAATGTTCTGTGAGAAGGACTGTGGGGTGGAAGTAGGACAGTATGCCCCTCCCATCACCACTACCTCCAGGGAATTCTGAAGGCCATGGCCACATACATCAGTGATGACACACAAAATCCTTGGAGGCTGATGGTGAGGGCTTCTCCATGAGAGGCACTAAGTGTTGTAGGAGATCAGGGAAGTATGAAAACCCTAGGACAAGGGGATCAGAGAGACAGGCAAGTAGGATTTGAACTGGGCTTTTAAGCTTAGGCAAGACCACTGTCACTCAGACACAAGCTAGGTAGAAGGTCCCAGATGGAGCAGCAAAGGCCTAGGGAGCTGGGGCGTGGGGAGGTGGGAGGGATTAAGTGGGGAGAACAGTTTGCCTGACTGAGACCCTGGACTTCATTATTCATACACAGAATACCCCACCAAAGGTCTCCAGGTTGTGCTTAAGCTAGAGAAAAGAGAAAACTGATATTCAGAAAGAGAAAGAAAGATGGGGACATGCTTGAGAGACATTTTGTAAATAGAAATGACAGATTTTAGGCAGAAGGGCACAAATGAGAGGGCAAAGTCATGTCATGGATCGCTAAGCTGCTTTGGGGTTTCCAACCTGGAACAGGAAAGGGATGCCGGCCATTGGGCTCCTTATAGCCAAGCTGGTAAGGCTGGCTTTGGTGACACTTGGGGTTCAACCCCACTCTCAAATAACTGTTGAAAGAATGAACCCTACACAGTTCTGTGGATGCCACAGAGACATAAAGTATCACAATGTTGTTCTTCGGCCTCCTGTTCTAGTGTCCTTCCTGACTACTATAAATTCCCAGCAACATACACTAAGGCAGATGGGAGTCAGCACCCAGTTCCCAGGATATATGGAGAGCATTGACATATTTATAACTGTCTGACTGTCAAATGCCCCCTTCTGGGTTCTTGGACACATAGTGATCTGTTGGCAGCAGGCACTGGCCGCCTGATTTACCACTCTGCAGTTCCACCATCTAACTCTTTACAGGAGATTGGCTGCTGTTGATTTCAGTGCTGGATCTGAGCACCCTCCACAAAAGAAAAAGATCTTCCTGCCCCTTGAGTCCAAAGGCAGCCTCCTGAATACATATCACATTTTCACAGGAAACCCATATGCTGGCAGTGAGGTCCTACATCAAGACACACTTTCATAAAAGGCTCCACTTATATACACCAGTGGTCTCTAGCAACATTTATGGAGCCTGCCTGTGAATACACTAATAAAAGGAACTGCTTTCGAACACCTATTGTAGTGAACACTCTGTAAGGCACTTTTACACATAATCTCACTTAACCCTGAGAGTCTGGAATTATTACTTCCCCTTTTACAAATAAGAAAGTGAGGCTCAGAAATCTGAAATTCCCAAAATGGTGTGGCTTCAAATCTAGGTTCAGAGCCTCCTGTACCTGTTCCCACTGTCCACTGCTCTGCCTTCTCCTGTGCTTCCACCAGGCTCCAGTTCTCCACCCATGCCTCACACTTTCCTATCTCTGTACCTTTGTTCATACCAATTTCTTGACCTAAAACCGTCTTCCTACTTTTCACTACCCTTGAATTTCTCTTCTTTTTTCCAGTCTCCCTAGTTAGAATCTGCCCTCCTCTGGGGTCTCAGAAGTCCCAGGTGATAGACCCCAGCATACCATGCAGCATAATCTTCATTCCTCATTAGACCCTGCGCCCCTTGAGGGCAGGACCTGTCAGTGTTTTTCCTGTCTGGTTTCTTCCTGAATGAGTAATGAGAAAGCGTTTGCTGAACCACTGAAGAATGAACAGGGAAGAGACTGGTGGCATTCCACTGCCTCTGAGAGATAAAAGGCTGTGGACAATCATTAGCTTCAACCACAGGGTCTGGTTTGGGAAAGGCAAACTTGTGTAGCACAACTCTGCCGTTTTCCAGCTGGTCCCAAAACACACTCTCACTAGTCCCCTGATTTCATAAAGCTTGAAACTTAAAACCAGGAAGTCTAGGAAGGAAATAAAATAATAAAATCACTTCCATAAGAATCCTTTCATAGTAATGGATTTCACTTACACTGGGGAGAAGCTAATTGCAGCACAAGGGGGACAAGAGATTGGCCAAAGGAACAAAGTTCACCTTCTAGGATGTCACACTTCACTACCTTGTGCTTGTTCTGCTATGGCTCACCAGAATTCACCAGCCCCGGGCAAGATGCAATTGCCACACCATAGGGTGCTCCAGTTATGCCTTTGTTGAACCTCCACCTTTGGGAGTGATTTTTATTTATATAGTCTTGATTGGAAAACCTCTCCACCGTTGGTTGAGACTAGAAAGAGGCAGATGCTGGTTTCCATGAGGACCCCTGGAACAGTGCATTATTTTTTTCCCAAACAACTGTTTTGAGGTTTTTACAAAAATAACGAACTCACAAACATAAATGCTTCCTGATCTATAAGCCACTTTGAAAACAAATCATTATGCCGTTGAATATTTTATGATAGTCCAAAGCACTGAAGGAGGGAAGGTAAAGCATTCACCAATCCTTGCCATATCTATTTCAGGACTTCCAAAGCAAACTGCAAAAGCCTCTTGTATTTTCTAAACGTCCATTTGCAAGTGCTGGGTATATTCTTGGTGAAATATTGCCTCTGTCCAAAATGACCCTAACACAGAGACCCGTAGATTCCACTTCTCCAGAACTTACAGCAGAAGGCCCTCAACAATTATCTGGCACACACTCCCCCTTCACAATTTTATAGGCGGGAAAAGCAGTGCGGAAAGTTGCCCAAGGTCAGTGCCAGTGGCTGGCAGAGGAGCCACCGGAGGCCAGGGCCCCGACCTTCATTCAGCATTGGGAGCATCGCTCTGTTCCCAGAGCCTCGTAACGGTCAACCAAGACTGCTGCAGGTTAGTGAAGTGACCCTTGAGATGGACTTGTAAAGGTCCCAACATTCCTCTCCATCCCCAAGGAGTCCTGGAACTGAGCCCACTGGGCTTCCCCTCCACTCACAACATGGCAATACTGGGACGATGCTTCAGCTGATGGTCCCTGGCGAACCCCTCGGGTTCAGGTGTGGCCATCAGGTCGGGCAGGCAGAGCTGTTCCGAGGTACCTCAGAAAGTTGGGGCTGGCCGACAGTCGCACCAGAACCCAGGTCTCCCGCCTCCCGATTTGCCGCTCTTTGCTACACCATGCAGATCTCGAAAACTTAAGCAACACATTCATACTGTACAAAGATTTTATCGTTGCAGGCCCTGAGCGAGTCCACACACGCGCCCTCAAGCCAGGAGTGGGGGCACGACGACAGGAGGAGGGCGCAGGTCACCCGGGGCTGGTGGTGCAAGCGGAGCGCACGGCCGAGGGTGGCGCGGAGGAAACCGGGGACAGGCAGTCTGCAGTTCCCCGAGACGCAGGCCCGGGGCATGGGGACCGGCAGTCCCCCCAAAACTTTGCGGCGCCGGGTCCTCGCCCTTACCTGCAGAGGAGGCGCCGCCCGCGCGGACGCGGACCTGGCGGACTGACGCTCCTGGCAAGGGGCCGCCCCGCCCGGCGGCGGGCACCGACGCGGGTAATGCTCCGGCAGCGGCTGGGCTCGGGCTCGGCTCCGGCTCCGCCTCCCGCGCCGCGGCTGCAGCCGGAGGGGGGGGGGCTCAGGGCCCGGGCGCGCCCGCGCCGTCTGGCCGCGGCAGGTGCTGAGGCTGCAGCTGCGGGGCTGCCAGCTGCCGGCGGCGCGACCCCCGCCCCGGGGGAGGAGCCCCGCGCGCCGCCTCCGCGGGCCCCGGAGGTCCCCCCCACCCCCCACCGCCAGCCGCAGTGGGCGGTCCTGCTCCCACCCCGGCCCTGCCTCCGCCCGCCTTCCCCAGCTCCCCGCCTGGGCACTAGCGTCAGGCGAGTACCGACGGGGAGACTGAGGCTGGGAGAGGAAAGGGGCTCGCCAAGGTCATGTAGACCCGCGGGCGGTGGGGCCAAAGCTGAAACCCAGAAGAGTCCCAAAGATCTACCCTCACCCACATCTCCCTCACCAGGACTCTCTTACTCCAAAGCCTGTAGATGACTCACCTCACCAGATTCCCCACCTCACCAGGCCCCTCCAGCTAAAGGGAGATGGAAGAGGTGGGCCCACATTTAACACTAGGGACCATCTTCCTGCTTCTGCAAACTCCTGCCTCTGGGACACTGGACTGTCTTATCTCTTGGTCCTCCAGCCAGTCTAACCACAACTTGGTGGCCTTGAAGGTGCCTCACACCTCGAAGCCCTGGAACTCTGTATTTAACCATCTTCTGATCTCACAGCTCTCACACCCAATCTTTTCTCGGTCCCACTATCTCCGTGTCCAATGTATCCAAATGCTACTTCTATCCAAGAACTCTTTTCCGGTTTAAATCATCTACTAAACACCTGCTTGGTCTACGCGCTGTTAGACACTAGAGATGAAGCCTGGAATAAAGCACAATCCCTGGCCTCTGGGAATAAACATTCCAGAGGACTATTAAATACCGTTCATTTCCTGTGACAACAGTGCGATCCCAGGCTGCCCCCACTGGCTGATGAGGGAACCCTGGAGAGGATCCCCTCCCAACAAAAGCGTGGAAGTTCCACTGGGACTTGTACAAGATCTGCCCTGTGATGAGCATCATTAGGAAAAGTGGACAAAACCAGAAAAATCTTAAGTGGTGGTGGAAATAAAGTGAGCTACTGAAAAAATGTGTTGTAAATCTCCCACCTCACTTCTTACAACTGCATCTCAAAATCAGTTTGAGTCAATGTATTGTAGATAAAGGCTGATAGCCACATTATTCTCTTTAATGCAGATTAAAGACCACAGAGGGCACTTGTCAGAAAGAAAGATTAAAACGAACCCTCTTGTCCAGGGAGTATAAATTCTGCCTGTACGAGTTTGTCCTGTCCCTCCCTGTTTCCTAGCTTTCCATGCCAGAACTGTTTGCTTCTTCAGATACTTTAGGTATTTATGTATAAACAGTTTCACCACTGGCCCCTCGGACCCCCCCTCTGCCCCATGCCCATTCTGATCACTCTACTCCCTCAGCCATCCCTGTCTGCAGACTGTTTAAATGGCTGTTCTAGGTGCCCCTCCTGTTCTCCCTTCATCCTCACTGAACAATTCTCTCAGCTATGTAGCTTCAGTCAAGATCTCTTCTTCTATGCTCCAAAGCCCAGATACAGCTGCCTGCCGGACATTTCTCGAGTGTTCCACTGGAGCACAGTCTCAACAGAGACAAACTCAAACTCACATCTTTCCCCTAATTTACCCCTTTCATGCTTCTACTGCAAGTGGCAGTGAGTGGCACTACCTTTTCCTAGGCACTCACGCTGGAAACAAAGGGAACATTTTAGACTCTTTCCCTCGTAACCTGCTGGCCACCAAGTCCAGTCTACTCTGTCTCCATCTCCTCTTCATCCTGCTGCCCTTGCTTTAGCTCAAGCCTCACCAATTTTTGGTCTTCAGTCTTGCCTATTTGCAACTCACCGTCCACATACTGCAGTGATCCTTTTAAACCATAAATCTGTCAAGTCACTTTCCCTCTGGAGGTACTTCCATTGTTCCTTCTTGATCTTACAAGAAAGTCCTAACTCCTTAGCATGGCATTGAAGCCCTCAGCAAACCCTCTGCCCCGACTACAACTTCAACTTCACCCCAGTCCACAGTGGCACAGCAAATACCTTATGTTCCCAGGGTACATCACATTCTACAGTAGTAAAAACAGCTACAACTGATTCACATGTTACTATGTCTGGCACTGTATTAAGTGCATCATACAAAATATTTCATATAACAAAAAGGCATTGAGCATAGTGCTATAAAATAGTCTTCAACCCAGCTGCCTGGGTTTGAATTTTTTTTTAAGATTTTATTTATTTATGTATACAAGAGCTAGGGTACAGGCCAGAGTCCAGGGAGGTCAGAGGATTCACCAGAGACAGAGCCGGGAACAGAATAGGCAGATTGACTGAAACACACTGCCGAAGGGAGCAGCAAGCGCAGCAGGAGAGGTCTGCTGTGCCATGTGGGTCCTCTCCTTGACCAGCAGCAGGGATCAAACTCATGCTGCAGTGGCTGCAGTTTGCTTCATAGTGCGTTGCTTAACCCATACTAACAAATAGGTTTGAATTTTAAAGCCGTTATTTATTAACCTGGGCAAGCCTGGGAAAGTTCCATAACCCCTCAGATCTAGGTTCCTTCCTCTATAAAGGGTGCATAATGAGAATCCCTACAGAGTAAGTAGAGATGCCAGCCTGCACTCTTATAGGTTTCACTTATAGGTGGAATATAGGGAAATGAACAGTGGGTCAGACAAAACTTGCAAACCAAACACAGACCTGAGGGATACAGCAGGGGAGGAGGGAGGAGAAGGGTCAAAACCAGGGAGGGAAGAGCATAAGGGACTCTGGTGATGGATCATGAGCGCTACAGTGATAGGAGAATTACGGGGACTATAATGGAAGGTAGAAATCAAATATGTACAAAAATGAACAACAATGTAAGAAATATTTTTTTTAAAAATCAGACAAAAGACAGTAGGTTTTTATAGTCAGTTTATATGGGCAGGATTATTATACTTCTTTCATAGAGAAGGAAACTGAGGCTCTAAAAAATAAAGATTTTTACCTGAGTACACAGCTTTAACGGAAATGCACTTTTATGGGGATTCATCTGGGGTTCTAACCCAAACTAACAAATAGGTTATTGTCTCACTGTGGGGAACGTCTTTGCTTTTCTAATTTTGCCACAATCTGCCAAACAAACTATTCTTCCTCCTTTAAACCCTGGTCAAAAATACTTCCTCCTCTGAGGTCTTCTCAGCCCCTCCTTTGTGCCTGTGCTGTACTTGAGCTTCAAAGAGAGCACCCAGCACTGCATAGTCAATGTTTTATTTACATGGCTGTCGTAAGACCTCCTTGAGAAAGATGATATCTTTTTTGTTTATATCTTCTTAGGACTCTGTAGATATTTGTCAAATGAATAAATAAATCAATGAATAAAATATACATAAAATTCTCAAGTTTTATCCTAACAGCTGTCATTTCCATATAGATCACTTTTAATCTCTGTTTTTGTCACTTTGCAGGCATTTTTGATGAGAAGATAGCGTCATATGATCCAGTATTAATATAAAGCAATATACAGCAAGATTGAAATTTCTCACATTGCTATCTGGCCATGTTTTGTCCCATTCAAATGTCTCTCCTCTTTTTAGTGACACTATGTAATAACCCATAATGAGAAGCTGTGTTGCACCCGAATGAGACTTTCTGACTAAAACATCTGAGGTTTGAATTTATTTCCCATAAGTACCATTTCAGCTAAAAGTTTGCTTTCTCTATGGTATGAGGTGCCATTTGTCATCTGCTGAGTGTCCATACCTTCCCCTGATCTGTATTAATCTCCTTTGCGTTCAAATATTTCTGAGAGTTGCCTTATTAGTTAGCTTTTCTATATAATTTCCTTCTTCAGATGCCTAGCTCTTCCTGACTTCATATCTATTGTTCCCAAAATAGAATAGTTTACTGCTTCAAATTTCAGCTTTACTGTCTGCAGTGATTTAGGACAAGTTTCTGCTCTTCCTCAGAATGACCAAAATCCATATGGTTAAAAAATCAAAAAAACAAGACCCTGACCCTGTCCTTCTGTAAGGAGTATTGTTTTAAAAATAGATTTCAGAAACAATTTTTTTATATACCAGCACACAAGTAAATTGGCAATTTTAATGCCTTCATATTAAATTAGTGAGAAACGATGCAGGTGAATAAAAAGAACACTGGCTTGGGAACAGGAAAAACTAAGGGGGGGTAAGGAGGGCTTCTGTCCCCTCATCAGATCACAAAACAAAATCAGGAGTGGGATGGTATGACCTTCAAGATCTCTTTACCTCTTTCAATTTTAGGGGGGGCAGGATTCCTTAACTGACCTCCAAGTGATCATTCATTCAATAATGTGGAGTGCCTACTATGGGCCTGTGCCTTTAAATATACAGCCAGAGTAGATAATGAATAGAATGGTATGTTTAAGACATTATTATTATACCAGGTAAGCTAATTACATGTTTTTAATATTGAAAATCTACTTAATATCGAGCAGTTTCATTGAGACTTTGGGAAGCCAAGGTGCACAGACTGCTGAAATACTGCAGATAGCCCTTTCTGGGATCCATGGCAGCACTTGTGGTGAACTGCTTATAGAAAAGCAGTGCTCTAGAGTTCTAGAATCTAGTTCTGTCCCTACCTCACCCCGTGGCTATGGGAAAGTCACATTGCCTCTCTGGGCGACAGATTACTCCTCTATAAAAGGAGGAAATGATACTGTATGATAACCAATGTCTCTTGAGTTCTAAACTAAATGATTCTTTGAGATCAAGGAAGCTAAAGTGTTATCTAATCAGAAAGAGAGGTTCTGCTGTTGTCTGCAAAAGAAACAGGGTGCTTATCATGAAGATTATATTACTTCTTGAGGACAAGTAAACTGTTGCTCTGCAGAGAGCAGTGATGACATAAAAACAACCTGTTCTTATTCCCAAGATTTTAGTCTACAGAAGCAGACTATAGTCACAGTTCGTCTTTTAAAAAATGAACTGTCCTGTTCATTATACAATACTAAGAATTAAGGGTTAGGCCAGAAAGTTCATTATCCATTTACTAGTAAAGAAAGATCAGTTTCCCAGTACTCTCCAAACATTTATCAAAGTCATTTTCCAAAGATGATCTATTTTTTACTTTTTTTTGAGGTGTGGTCTTTTTGCTGGGTTGCTTCCTTTGATTTAATATAAGCCTTGTCTGCTTCTAATTCTTTTCCTCTTCCTAAGCATACTCTCTGCGCCTTGATAACACTGACATTCTAGTTTACTGTTAATGCAATGGACTTAATGACTTCTCTGAAAACAAAGTGAAAGGATGAAATATTTGCATAGAATTGGGAATGACTACCACACTTTTTAAAAAATTGAGCTATTTATATCTCCTGGTCGATGAGTTTTTATCTCATTCCTCAGATGATAAGTCTTTCAGATTTCTGAGGGACAGTTTTGAAAATATAAGTGGCTTTGGCATTCACTTTTTTCCTTTTTATCTCTTTGAAATCTTTTCCTCTACTGGTTCAGCTTTTGGGAGATTAACCGCTAAGAGCAAGGCATTCCCTTGAGGTGGAGGCCATGTCTAGATGGCCCACCCTGATCTTGCCACTGTATCTGCCCCAATTCCTGCAGGCTGGATTCTGCCTGAATCTGCTGGGTGACTGTCGGTAGCTTCACATACGTCTCTGCTCCCCATGGCTCTGGGGACAAATGCAACCATTTCTCCATTGAGTTCCTCCACCTCTATACTTTTTCGTAGCACTTTACAATTTTTAAAACACTGGCACATTTAATCCTCTCTATAGCTCTTTGAGTTAAGACAAATACTGTGATCCCCATTTTTCAGAGGAAGAAACTGAGACAAGTTCAGAGAACTCAAATGATTTATCAGGATACAGAGCTGGTAAATGGGACTCAAATTCAGGATTAACTGAGTAACAGAGTTCTGGGGGGCAGCGGGTGGGGGGGAATGGATGATTGTAACAGAATTGATTTCTTAAATCACTGTTCAGGGGGATTCTCTATACATGGGGCCTATGCGATTCCTCTTACCCAGAGCTCCTACTGAGGTGACTCAAATTATGAGATAAACAGAGAATGGAGAGGGTAGCAGTGTGAGGTCACTAGCTAGAGTTTAAAGGAGATCACACACATTTCTGGGGAGACTGAGCCAGTGCAGCCTTGGTGAAGACTGGTGTGTCTGGCAGTTTTAAATTACAGGGAGGACCAAGGCCCAGGAACCTGGGAAGTACTTGCTTTGCCTAGTGAGCCTTTGGTGAAGGCTTTTAATTCTGGACCTACCTGAGGTCCCAAATGACCCCAATTGGGTAGGGTCCCTCATCAGGAGAGGAAGAACTACTCCTTCCCAAGTCCTGCGCAGGAGTAAGGGAAGGCCCCAATCTGTTGAGGTTTGCCTCAAGGGAATGTCACAGTTGGGTCGAACTACCCTGTCCAGGGTCACTACCAGCCTATACAGCATCCTTATGTGGGCTAGAACAAGCTATGACCACCCTCGGGTGCCATGTGTAGAGAGAACAATGCTGGCTTGCTGCCTTCAGGCAAATGTAACTTCACACCAGGGTACATAGCTCTGTGAGTGGATTTAAGCTCCTACTGATCCTTTCAGAGTAGACAACCCATGCAATGGCACCTCCTCCATTGTACTGGGAGTGTCTAAAGATACTAGGGACTTCTCCTACCTCATGTGGTCTGTTGGACAAATTGAACAACCATGCTGACCACCAGTCAACCACCATGTTTTCCATCGGCCAGTGGAAAAGAGGCAGCTTTCTTTCCTTTCATGACTGCTGAACTATTTCTGTCTAAGAGGCCACAATACTCTCATTTGTGCAGGTGCTGATATGAGAACCCAAAGCCGATCAAGCATCATTTAAGGGGACTCAACTTAAAGGAAGAAGACCAAGTTGAACAGCTAGAAGGAAGGATTCATATTGAAATAGATCTAAACAAAAGAAAAGTGTGCTTTTCTACATAAGAATTTTAAGGATATTCAAGTAGAGATTGGAAGGAAATTACCAGAAAGAGGAAAATGGTTTTTGGAAGTTAAGAAGACGATTTCTAAATTTAAAGAGTTCAATCATAGGTGTGAAAAAATAGAATGAACACACCAAAAATTGATTTAATGGTCTGAAGTTGAAAAAGAAAAACAATGTGATAGTTTCAAGCAAAAAAACCCCACAAAGAACAGAAAGGATGGTTAAAAATGTTAAAAACAAACTATAGAAATTATCCCTGAAAGTATTAGCAGGCAACTATATATTTTTTCTTTCTTTATATATATTTGACATCAATTGTGTTCCCCATTTCCCACCACCATTTCACCAGTGCACCATCACCTCAGTCCCCTGTGCTCTTTCTGCCCTCATAACCAGGCAACTATAAATCAGAGACATTCTGCAGGGGAGGAGAGGAAAAGGGAAGGGACTATGGTGTGGTGCACGGGTGAACTGGTGGTGGGAATTTTACCAGGAATACACCTGAGAGTGGGAAACAAACATTGTACAAATATGACCAATGATGATATATGTAAATTAATTAATTTTAAAAATTGAAAAAAATGTTAAAAGCATGGGTGAAATATCTAGGAGATATGTAAATAGGAGTGTAAGAAGAGCAAAAATAAGGAAGCAAAACAATATCCTTAGAGATAATAAGAGAAAAATAAGTGGACTTTTAAGACCCTTGACTTCTCAGATAGAACATCTCATGAAATAAATGCTACACAGTAGTAACCTAAAAACAGGATTTCCAGTTCTGAACAAGAGAGGAGATATATTTCTCCCTATTCTTCCTATAAGTAAATACAGCTAAATCCATAGAGAAAATATATTTAGAAAAACCTGAAAGATGGAAAGAGAAGGCAGAACATTAGGGACCTCAGAACTCAAGAGACAAGAGGACAATTAATTCTGGGATTTTTCTCCTTGCCTCCTCTATATCCCTGATAGATACTGATAGAGACAAAGACATTGCTATGCAGTAGAGAAATCTACGACTAGGAAATGTCATAGACACAGATCAAAAAAAAAAAAAAAAAAGTCTCAAGTCTGAGCTCCATAGCCAAAGGAATGGGAAATGGCAGCCCCAAAAGACAGAAGCCTTTGTGACAATACCCACACTATTCCAGTCAAATACCACTGACAAAAATCACCTCCCACTCTGTACCAGGATAGAATCAGCAGACGCTAAGTGGAGAACTTGACTTTCCATCCCCACTCAGATGTAGTGAGGCAGAGTTCCCTCTTTCCACCAGTCAATCAAGGCCTATTAAAGTAGAAAATTCAAATAGGATCCATAATCTCATAACATGATACACATAATATAGAGGATATAAAAAAAATCTTGTCATACCAAGAACCAGAAAGGCCACCCTGAATTAAAAAAAGACAATAAACATTTGTGAAAATGAAGACGCTATAAATATTATTATCTGACAGTGCTTTTAAAGCAGTCATAAAAATGCTTCAACAAGCAACTATGAGTTATCTTGAAACAAATGAAAACCTAGAAAAATCAGCAAAGAAATAGAAGTTATGAAAATAACCGAACAGCCATTACAGAACTGAAAAATACAATAAAAGAAATTAAAGACTGACTGGAGAAGCTCACGGAGAGTGGTGATAACAGAGGCAAAATAAGTGAACTAAAAGGTAGGTTATTAGTATTTACTCAATATGAAAAAGAGAAAGAAAACAATAATATAATATACTACTAATAAAATATATTGATGACGATGAATAGAGTGAAACTAACATTTATATCATTAGAGTCCCAAAAGAAGAGGAAAGATAAGAGAGTGGAATTGAAAAAAATTTTCCTTAAATTTGGGGTAACCCATAGACCTAGATTCAAGAAGTATGCAAACTCCAAAAGGGACTAATTCAAAGAAATCCACACCAACATATCATAATTATGGTTCCAAAAACTAAAGACAAAAAAAAAAAAAAAAAGAAAGTAGAGAGAAAACAACACTTGATTTTTGAGGGAACACTAATTCAAATGTCAGCAGAATTCTCATTTGTAATAATGGAGGTCAGAAGGAAGTGGCACAGATTTCTACATACAGTAAAACTGTCTTTCAGGAATGAGGTGAAAAACTAAGAATTTGTAACCAACAGACCTACTTTAAATGACTAGAGGAATTCTCCTAACAGAAAGGAAATGATAAAAGAAGGAAATATGCAATATTAGCAATGAAGAAAGAATAACAGGGTAAAGGCACTGGGTAATATAATAGATTGTCATTTTCCTCTTGAGTTTTAAAATTTATTTTTGGTAGTGGAAGCAAAAGTCATAACTTTTATCAGATGTCTTCACTGTTTATTATCAGATGTTACAATGTATATGCAAGCAATATTTAATATAATTATATCAAGGAGAGAGTGTAAAGGGGCATAAATGCATATTTCATTTGAAGTAATAAAATGTCATCATCAGTAAACTGTGATAAGTTTTTTATGTATAATTTAATACCTAATCATCAACTAAAAATATGTACAAAGACACAAACTCAAAAACACTACAGACAACTCAAATTTGAATTGTAAAAAAGGACTCAAATAATCCACAGGGAGGAAGGAAAAAAGAAAAGCAGAAGGAAAGCTGAAGAACAAAGAGAAAGAAATAATAATGAAATGGCAGACTTAGTTCCTAACAAATAAATAATTACATTAGATATAAGTGATCTAAATAGTCCAAAAAATGGGCAGAATGCATGTTTGAAAATATGTTTTGGTGAAATTTCTATACTCTAAGGATAAAAAGCAAATGTCACGTTTTCAGACAACATGATTAGCTTACTTCTGAAAGAAAGAATCCTTCAGAATTATTTTGTGGACCACACAAATCTTTGTTAAAATGTATTGAAACATAATATTTGGTAAACACCGTTCTAAGCAGTTTATGAGATATATATTATTAGTACCCTCATTTTATAGATTTGGAAACTAAGGCTAACTTTCCCAAGGTCACTTAATTAGTAAGTAGCAGACCTGAGGTTCAGACCTAGGGAGTCTAAGAAACTAAAAGAATGTGAACAAGTCACTTACCTGAAGAAAGGGAAGCCAGAGTTCCCAGGCAGAGAGAACAGCCTATGGGAAGGATCAGAGGATGGGATGGAATAGCTGTATTAGTTGCTGGATCTTTTAGATATACTATTCAATTATCACAAAACTCCAACAAGTGAATAATTAGGTGTCTTTTTTATAGATGAAAAGACTTGGCAAAGTTAAGTAACTTGCTCAAAATAACCCAGCTTGTAGGCGATGGAACCAGAATTTAAATCTGGGTCTGCCTTCACCCCCTATTAGGTCAACAGGCTTGAGAGACTCTTTGAACAGATTTCCCTAGATGCTTGTTTTTGTCACCCCCAATAGTTTTACAGTGGTGACCCAGCAATTAAAATCTTAAGGAGAAAATAATCTGTCCTACTCATCTAGGTGATTTTTGGTCAAGCCTGCTCTGGGTCTGAGCATCTTCACTATGAAACAGAGCATGGGGCTAGGTCAGTCAGTGTTTCTAACTTTGGCAGAGGGGAGAACAGTGGGATCCTGTTTTCAATTCAAATACTGTTAAGCAGAAACACAATGTCAAAGATATTGAGAGCAAACCAGACTGAAGGAACTAGAGGGTGCAGGGGAGGTGCCAGCCTGGATCCTTTTAAGTGAAAACACTCCTTTGTAACCCTAAATTGTGGAAACAGTGCGTGGAGATGCTCTGGGCGCTAGGGAGAGTCTGGGAGGCATTTTCTCCCATCTCCAGCATAGGGAGAGAGATTTATGACCTAGATTTTCTTAAAAACAAGGCTTTATTCATGTTTTGTTACTATGTACTATGTGCTGCAACATTGTGTTTCAGTCACTTCTTTGAATGGGAGGGATATTCTGGGCTGTGGAATCAGACATGGCTTGCATCCCAGCTCTAACCTTTACTAGTTTTGTGACCTTGAACAATTAATGGAATCTTTCAGTTTTCTCATCATATAAAGAGATAATACTGACCTTGAAGAGTGCTGTGAGGATTAAAGAATAAGGGGCGTTTAGACATTTATAAAAGGCAGCTATTATTATGTATTTTGAAACTCCCGGATCTTACACTTGAATTCTGCCTTCCCTCATCCCCTAATCTGTGGAACTTTTATTTTTTCTACCCTTTTTATGCATATTGATCAATATAAAAAGACATGATACATTCTGCAAAAGAATGCTGGAGGTACTGTAAATCTATGGTGCTGAATTATGAAAAACCATGCATCTAATAGCACTGAAGATATGATGTATTTTCACAGTTCTGGTTCCTGACTAGTAACTGTTACACATGTTGATTTACGTGAAAATAATCCATTATTAAAACATACATTTGGGCCTCCCTGGTGGCGCAGTGGGTTAAGCAATGCACTATGAAGCAAACCACAGCCACTGCAGCACAAGTTCGATCCCTGCTGCCGGCCAGGGAGGG
>JAGFMF010011802.1:3578322-3698346 GCA_019455555.1 Galemys pyrenaicus | reverse complement strand
CTGCTCCCCGCTCTGTCTCTGGTGAATCCTCTCACCCCCCACACTTCTGGCCTGTACCCCAGTGCTTGTATGCATAAATAAATAAATCTTGAAAAAAAATAAAACATACATTTATTTTTCAAAATAAAAGATGTTTTTATGAGCCTAGGTTTGACAGACAATGATAGCCTGATTTTACAGAACTTCTTAAAGACATAGCTTAAACTATCACATAGCTGGGGCACAGTCTAGACTTGCAGAGCCTGGGAGATCTAGGAGTGTGTTTTACGAGAGACTAAAGTTATGGCAGATTTGCTATAATGGACGATGAATTTCTGCCACTTCCCATGAAGCTTAATAAGAGAACATTTCAGAGCATACGGTACTTTGTCAACTGATACTAATGTGTCCATTAGTGCAGCTACGGAGGGAATTTCAGTCTATGTCAGAGAATGGTCACTTGGGGAACAGAAATAACTACTTATAACCGCACCTCCCCCACAGCTCAGTCCTCTGCCCAGTCTCCCCTTCTTTTTTTAGTCCTACTAGGAAGGATTATATAATTATATAATAGGGGTATGCCATTAATGATATCTACACTTGATGATTAATTCCTTAAGACATGCCACCTTGGTGTCCTTCAAAAAGCCCTTATGCATTTGACCCTAGATATTCCTCTCCCATTTCACAGATGAGGAAAACAGACTCTCTCAACAGTTAAACTCTGCTAGGAGATCAGGGGTAAGTGGCAAAGTTATGCTTAGGCCAATACAATGGCCTAATCCATGCTGGATGGATAGAGGCCTCCATGGTCTGATGGGTTCCATGGATTATTCTGCTTTGTTTGAATCAAGATGTGTGTGTGTGTGGGGGAATGGCATGTGCAAATGTAATCATTTATTCATTTAACACTGTCTGAGAGTTTCTGGGTAAGGCATTGTGCTATGAGGGGAGGAATATCTGGTAAGTGCAAGAGCTCTGGAGTCATTAAACACATGCATGTATGGACATCCTGAGCTAATAAGTACTGGTTATTATCATCGAGAGGTGCTTAGAGAACACAAGATGATCATACATGGTGCTGATCCTCCAAAGGTTCTCAAGTTTAGATAAATTATATGACCATCTGAAAAAATATGAGTTGACTCCCCATCTTCCTATATCTTACTCTTTACTCCTTAAAAAAAAAATCCAAATAAATTAAATATTTAAGTGGTGAAACCACAAAAGTACTAGAAGAAAATATGGGGTAATTTAATTTAGAAGCAAGGGAAGTTGGAAGCATTAAATAGACCAAGAATACATGTGATAACAGAAAGAAAAATAATTCTGCATGGGTGAAAACACTATAAATGTATTCAAAAGACAAATAAAATTTAGGAAAATGATTTACAATACCAATGACAAACAAGGGTATAATATATAGTTTCTAAAAATCAACAATAAAATATAGAAAACAGGCAAAAGATGGGAATATAATTTATGGTAAAGCAATTATAAGTAGTTTAACATATAGAAACATTTAACCTCATTCATAAGAGAGTCAAATCAAGATAAAATTGAGGTATTATGTATTACCTATCATAATGGCAAAAAAAAAATCCTAATACACAATGTTGCAGATGTTGGGAAACAAACTCATACTTTATTGGTGGGGGTGTAAATTGGTACAATCTTTGTAAAGAATAATTTGGTAATATCTGTGACAATTAAAAAAAAAGTATGAACAGCAAAACTTTTTAAATGACCTAAATGTCCATCATTAAAAGACAGACTGTAGCATTTCCATTTAAATGGGATGTCATGTAAGCATTAAAAGAAGAATAAAAGAAAAACTCTTTGGATACTACTTTCTAAAAACAATTTTCATAATAACATTTTTTAAAGCAAGGCACAGAAAAAAGATGTAAACACTGAGCTGGCATTGGTATATATGAAAAAGGAAAGAAACTGTCCTTAAGAATATCCATGAAACTGATACTACTGGTTGACTTTCATCAGAACTAGAAGGCTAAAGGGCAGGAATGAAAATTAGACTTCACATACATACTTTGTAGCTTCTAAATTTAGAAATGCCTAATGATATCAAGTATTTAAAAATTTTAATATTGAAGAAACTCTTTTAACCCAGAAATTATAGTTCCAGGAATTAATTCTACAGATGTTTTCACATATGTTCCATATGTAGAAAGCTATTCATTGCAGCATTATCCATAATGGAAAATCCTAAATGCTCATTAATAGAGGAGGATATAATAGAATCATACAGAGTTGCATACATTTATTAAAAAAAAATAAGGGGAAATGGAGTTGGCAGCTCTATATGAACTGGTAGGGAATAATCTTAAGCAGTTTTTAATGAAAAATGTAGACTAGTTTAAATCACATGCTTATATGTGTGTAGTTTTTCTGGAAGAATAGACAAGAAACTGCTAATATTGGTAGCTAGGAAGGAAGACTGGGCAGTGAGGTTGAGGGAGAGTTTTGGGAAGCCCACTTCCCTTTCACTGTATATCCTTTTGTAGCTTTTGAATGCTTTACCACCTGCAAATATTACCTAGTCAACAACACCTTATGTTCAAAGATAAATAACTATCTGTATTGAGTTGGAAGTTGCCTTCCTGTGGGGTCTGCCTACTGAGTCACGTTCTGTCTTTAGGGACACAAGGACCACTCACATAACCTGTCTCCTACTACTCTCCTGAGATCTTTGAGCACTCTGAGTCTTTGCTTTTCTGACTAATCTCCCTCAGAGTCCCACATTGTTTTAGGAGAGGTCCTTGCTCATTGGAATTTCTTGGAAAAAGCATTACTCAAAGTGGAGCACTGCTGTTCATGCAAAGTTGTGTTCTCCCTCCATTGCTGCTCTGATCTTCTCCCTTTGAGGTTTCTGCCTAGAATGGGGTGGTTAGCCAGTGGAAAATGGTAGACTACATTATCCCCTGGGGCAGTCCTGTCTCCAGACCACTGAGGCAAGACTTGTGGGATGCTTTTCCTTTCTCCTGGGAAGGAGCAAAGGCACCCTATATCTTGTCCTTCTAACCTGCACCAGAATCTGGATTCAAAGTGACACTGAAGATCTACTGGGCATCATCGGAAAGTACTTTAATAATAGGTAACAAAATGTTAGCTCACTACTGTAAAAATATATTTCAGTAATTTGATTATAAGTGACATTAAATGTGTTTTTATGTGCTTATTGATGTTTATAGTTCTTATTATATGAACTTTTCATGTAAGTTTGTCATCTTGGATCCTATTTGAATGTTGCTCAAATTTCAGGAGAAAGATACAAACTGGATGCCCAATATTGCTGTCAGAGCTTAGGTTAATCAGGCAGTATTTTGTTTATATATATATATATATATATTCTATATATATATATAGAATTTTTTAAATTTACATATATTTGACATCAGTTGTAATCCCCATGTATTCCCCATCACCATCTCACCAGTGCACCATCACCTCGGTCCCCCGTGCTCAGGCAGTATTTTGATTATGCATATTGTGTTTTTAAAGCAGTAATTTTGCCTAGCTCTTGCTTCTCTCATGGAGCAGCAGTGCAAAAAAAAAAGTGTCTAAACAACTACTGCTTGTATATTTAAAAATACAGGATGCAATTTCCTTCCATTATCTTTCAGGAGGCTTATTGAACCTAAAAGGATCCTGATATGAAATATCAGCATTACAGAAAATGAATCCTCATATTTAGTAGTAAGTGCTCTCTGTAGTAATCATTATAATTACATTACACAGTTTTGAAAAGGCAAGAAAGGATTCTTTCTATTTCAGAGTGTGTGTGTGTGTGTGTGTGTAACCAGGCTAGTAGGTAAGAGGCATGTGCTCAGCTCCTGGCTCGGAGTTGGAATGCCTGGATCCTACTTCTAGTTCAACCTGACTCTTGTAGCTTGAAAAGATCCTGGATATACTGGGGACATCCCCCTCACCTAACAGATGAGGAAAATGAGGTTCTAGGGGCAAAAGTCTCTTAGCTTAGGTTATAAGTTTCTTTTCCATGGAAAACAACTCAGAAGGGAGAAGAATGGGCTGGTGGTCTATCTGACTGTACAGAAAAACAATGAATGTAACTGCACCCTTTGCTCATCCATAGAGGGGTCCATCCAGGTGACTACTGAAGTTTCTTCCAAGCTCTGATATTCTGTAAATCACCGACAGGAAGGCTATCTGTATGTCCCAGGCACAGACTGAGTCCCAGCCTGGATAAGAGATTTCAGACGTTAGTCTCCTGGAGGCACTAGTCTGTGAGTGGCTGGATAGAACTACTCACTATCACCAGAGAAACAAATGAGAATCCCTGCTAGCTTTATGGCCTGCCACCCTCACAGTGTAGGGCCAGCAATTTTAGTTTGCTCACAAATGGCTCTGCAACTTTAAAATACGGACCCGAGTCAGCAAACCGTGTCCAGCAAATCCATAAAAGTATGGAATCTCTCTTTCCATGGGCTTCAGTTTCTGCAGGTGCTCATTCATAGTCTATCATTGGGGTCATATGCAAGCCAAGTTTACTGGCTCTCCTCTTAGATGCTCTTGAGATATTTGAATATTCCAGGACTTCACTTCTCTGGCTAAACTCCATTGTTCCTAGGAAATATGTAAAGTGGCAGTTCATGAGTACCTGCTCCTAGGGGGTATGTAAAGTGACAGCTTTATATCAAACACTGCAAAAGCTGTTGTACTCTGCGGTGAACAACTGAGATGTTCTCTGTATATAAAAGAGGTGTTATTTTAATCAGAGGGGAAATATCAGAAATATGAGGGGATATGATATGTTTTCTACTCTCTGGAGGCCTATGTGATACAAGATAAATTAGGTTTTGTACTGTGGGCCTCTTAGGGTTGAGCTACAGCCAGTGGGAGAAGGTGGCTGGAAAGCATGACTGGAATGAATGGAAGGACAATTTTAGAGTTAAGTCAGCTTCAGTATTCTCCAGGATCTTTCCTGTGATAGGCACATAGAGAAGGTCACATCTTGAGTCTGGGACCTCAAGCTCAGCATTAATAGCAAGGCTCTGAATACAGTGTGGGCTCTGCTCGGCTTCATCCTAGACTGACAAAGTGGTAGTACCTAATTTTGCAACCAATGAGCACAAACTGAGCCCCCTCCAGTGCTGTGCTGGCAGATGTGACACAGTATTATCTGTAGAGGGGCAACTTGATCTGAATGTACTTTATACAAACCTGGTTTCCCAAAATCCTTCTCTCTTTTATTTCCTTGATGTACACATCCAATTACCAGTTTTAACCATTCCACTCTTAAAATAAGCCTTTGTAGCCATTCCCTCCTTTCTGTCACAAGGCCACCACCTCATACGGATCCTCAATACTGCTTGCCTGAACAGCAATATGAATGATAATAGCAAAGCCCTGAAAGTATTTGCCATGAGATGAGCATTTTACTAATACTACACCACACATATACATTCACACACACACACACACACACATGCACACACATAATCTCATTTGATTTTTACAGCAACTCCATAAGATGTGTCCTATTAATTCCTTCATCTTATGGAAAAGGAAACTGTGGCTCAGAGAGCTGAAGTGACTTGCTCAGGCTTCAGAGGTCATAAGCCACACAGCAAGGTGTTAGTATACTTATATTCCTTAGCATGATCCCAGGCCTCCATCCAAACCTGGTGAATCAGAGTATCCAAGGGAGAGCCTGGAAATGTATGTTTTAATGAGAGCGAGTAGGTGATTCTTGGGCTCGGGAAAGTTTTTAGCCACTGGATCAGGGAAAAGCTTCTAATGTGACAGGGAATCAGGAATTTGCCTCTACCTGACAAGAATGGAGGAGCTTCATCCTGATGTGGTGAACAGTGGAAAAAAGTTACTGTTTCTAAACTCACTCTTAATTTTCCTCAGTCTGGAAGGGACCAGACATAATCTGGCCTAATTCCTCGTGAGGCTGGTGGTATTTTCCAAAAATGGGTCTAATAATTCCAGTCCCATGTGCTTTTCTAGAACCTTGTCACCTTCCATCAGAGATCAAGTATATGTGCCTTCTCCAGGGTGGACTGTCATGGGTGCCTTGACTGACAGGTACAGTCATTATACTCTATCAGTGATTTTATGTGACTTCTGAGGCTTGGTCTTAAAAAAATCAATATAGCTTCTACCTAGCTTTCTTTCTTAGCACATTTGGTTGGAACTCAGCCACCAGCTGTGAGGAAGGTCAGGCCATAAAGAGGAACCAGGTCAACCAGTCCTCAAAACTGCCTTAACTCTCAGCCCAGAGCCTGCACCATCTTGCCTGCTATCTTGAGAGTGGAATCCTTAGCCCTCAGTTGATGGCATGTGGAGCAGATGAGTCTTTCCTGCCCGTCCTAGTGCAAATGGTGGATTTAGAAACAAAGTACTGATACTTATTGTTTCAAGTCATTATGTTCTGTAGTGTCTTTAACATGGCAATAGAAAACCAAAACACTTTCTGATCACAGATAAGGAAGCTGTGCTTCAGAGAAATGAAGTGATTGTTTTCTCCCAATGGTTTCCAGAACTCAGATAAATAACCTTTAAATTCCAGTTTACCATCGGGCAAATACCCCATATCTCATTTATGATGATATACAATATCTATCTATATATATACACACAATTTATGATATACAATACAATTTATGATGAAATAACAATGATCTCAGTTATTTTTTAATTCTTTTGAATAGCTTCAGTTTGATTTGTCACTTAATGTCTGATCTAGAAAGCACTGATATTTCAAGTATAGCATATTCCTTGGGTACAATGGCCCAGATATATAAATGTAACATTAGCAGTAAAGACTGGCTCAGAAACAGGGACAGCCCTCTGAGAAACAATTTTTAAAAAAATATTTCATCACCTTTTAGTTTTACTAAGAGTTGTAATGATCCTTCAACATATGAGTAACATATCTCTAAGAGACAGAAACAACAAAAGTATTTATTCTTTTTTTTTAAAAGATTTATTTATTTATGTATACAAGAGCTGGGGTACAGGTGAGAGTCGTGGGAGGTGAGAGGATTCACCAGACAGAGTGGGGAGCAGAACAGGTAGACTGACTAAAACACATTGCCAAGGGCAGCAGCAGGCCAGCAGCGGGCAAGGCAGGAGGGGTCTGCTACACCACGTGGGTCCCCCTCCCTGGCCAGGGGTAGGGATCGAACTTGCACTGCAGTTTGCTTCATAGTGCATTGCTTAACCCACTGCGCTACCAGGGAGGCCCAAAAGCCTATTTATTCTTAAGAGATTCAAGGTAAGCCAAACTCAATAGATTTTATTTATAACACTTATATTCCATGTCCTTCAGTTTAGCCGTTGATCAAAGACCAAACTGAGAACCTGGAATTCAGGCTTTGTCCTTCCTCTAGACAAAGTGAAGATTTTAGAAATGTTAGTTAAACTCATGGGGCCTTGGGCCACCACTGGCAGCACAGTGGGTTAAGCAATGCACTATGAAGCAAACCGCAGCCACCACAGCCACTGCAGCACAAGTGTGATCCCTGCTACTGGCCAGCCAGGGAGGTGACCCACATGGCTCAGCAGACCTCTCCTGTCTCTCCCACTGCTCCCCTCAGCAGTGTATTTCAGTAGATCCATCTGTTCTGCTCCCCACTCCGTCTCTGGTGGATCCTCTCACCTCCCACATCTCTGGCCTATAGCCCAGTTCTTGTATGCATATATAAATAACATTTTTAAAAAATAAACAAACTCATGGGGCCCTATTTCCACATCTGTTGAACAAGGGGATTTGACCTGCATTAAAATATCTTCTTTCCTGAAATATGCATTTTTCTCTCTGCTTTGCCTGTCTCACCAGTAAGTCTGTAGAGCTATAAGAAAGTGCTTTATACAACTCAAGCACTGGTCATCACTACATCATTACTCACAACAAGACCCAGAGCCATGTTACCTCTACTGGAATGGCCCCTGCAGCAAACCCAATTTTAGTGTCCATTTTAGAGGATCATAAGGGCTAGGAGAGTAGATGATGTGAGAGAAAGAAGGTCAGAGGGCACCATCTCTCTAGCCTTCTTGCCCATATAGCAGCAAGTTCTCTACAGTAAAAGAACTAGAATAACCAAAACAATTCTTTAAAGAATCATGAGTTGAAGGACTCATACTATTTCCTTTCTAGACTAACTTGAAAACTGAATTAATCAAGAAACAGTGTTGTATTGGAGAAAATCTAGGTCCTTAGATTATTAGAACAGAACAGAGATAAATCCACACATAAATGGTCAATTGATTTTCCACACAGGCACTGATTTTCCAGCATTCACTGGAGAAAGGATATTCTTTCAGTAAATAGTGCTAAAACAATTGCAAAAACTGCCATTGCAAAACAAAAAAAAATTCTATATGCAAATAAATAAAAGAAACTCGATTCATATTTTGTGCCTTATATAAAAATTAACTCAAAGTGGAATATAATCCTAAATTTAAATTTTAAAGCTATAAAACTTCTAGAAGAAAACAGAGAAATATTTCATGACCTCAGGTTAGGTAAAGATTTCTTAGGTACAGTATCAAAACTACAATCCTTAAAAGAAACACTGATAAACTGGACTTCATTAAAATTGAGAACATCTGTGCTTCAAAAGATAGGTAAGAGTATAAAAAGACAAGCAATGATAGAAAACAATTATAAATCACATACCTAATAAAGACTTGTGTCCAGAATATATGAATAAACTTCCTAATGTTTAAAGGGCTGTATTCATAATACTCTAAAACCAGAAACAATCTAAATATCCCTAGATGGGGAATTGGTTTAAAAATTGTAGAAATGCCTAATGAGGAATTGGTTGTAAGTCAAATGTTCTGCAATGTAAACCCTCACTCCTTTCCCCCCTAAAAAAATCAAACAAATCTCATGTTGAATGTAAATGGTTTGTAAAACGTCTTTTCTTTGGAGGATACATATATGGAAATTTTGAATGTTCTCAAGGATGGCACAAGGGAAAAACAGAAGTGCCCACAGAAGACAGCCAGTATACAAATAACAGAGCTCATTTAAAAATAGAAGTTAAAATTAGCTATCATTTACCTCCTGTTATACTGGCAATTCTAATAGTTTTGAAGTGTAAGAATGAATGAAAAAGCAATATTGAAGTGTTCAAAATTCTGGGGAAATTATGTTCCACCTAAAATGTTATACTCAGCCAAACAGTCAAATGGAGGACAGAATAAAAATATTTCCATTCTTTAGAAATCGCAAAAATTTTACCTTCCATATCTTAGGTAACAACTGGAAGAGCTTCTCTGAAAAAAAAAAAAAAAAACACCAAGAAGGAAAAAGGTATAGGTTTCAGAAAACAGAAAAATCAAAATAGAAGAGAGCTGAAGGCAAGTGCCAGGACAAGAGCTGTAAGGCAGGTCTAAAAAACGACCAGTTCATATTAGGTTAGGACGGACAGGACTACAAGAAGAAAGTCTGCAGGGAAGAAAAGAGCAATTGGTGTATTGAAGCAGAAACTCCAAAAGATACATAGGGGACATCTGGGGGGAAATAGTAATAGATACAGAAAACATTAAACAAATGAGGAAAAAAATCAAGGAAATTGTGAACTCTAAGAAAAGCTATTGGCTGTCCAAGAAGGAAGCCTGAGGTGTATTTCACAACCTAGCAATGAAGGAGATTTGCATGGACATAATAATATAAAGGCTGCTGTCATTTTACTGCCCCCACCCCCAAATCAGTTAAATCTGGAAAACAAGAGAGTAGGAAATAGGGAACCCATATAAAAAGAGCTAACTTACTCATCCTATCATAAAAGAAAATATGTTGCTATTATTCCTATAATGTTTAAAATGGATAAGTTAAGATATATTTGTATAAACTTTTTTTAAAAAGTTAAAGTATATAAAGTAAACAGAATTGTTGAGTGGAGTTCCCACTGGAGAGAAGGATTTGGTGTTAGGAAGGGGTGGGGAATTGCTATTCCTTATTAAGCTCTGTTGTTAAACACCTCCATCATGGTAGAAGTCACAGTGGGAGCATTAATACCACAAAAACTAATTGAAAACTACAAATCAGGGCTTTTTTTCCCATCAGAGACCCAGTTTACAACACACCTCTGATTCTAATCTTTTTTTTTTACAGAAATATTATTTTGATGAAAATAAAACTGTTTTTAAAAATAGAATGATATTGCCCAGCGGTTATTAGTGCTTAAGGAAGAACACTTTCTCATATAGCATTAGTAAATTGTCATACATTTCTGAAATGCAATTTGACCATATGTATGGTAAACTTAACTATACATATATTATAAATCTTTTTTTCCCCAATATTTCCTGTGATTCAAATAGACCTCTTGTGGAACTTTGGTTTTTAGTGTGCCAGCATCCTTTCCTTTGAGGAGTTATCTCTTCCCCATACAATAATAATCTTGTTTATCTATGTAATTTATGGGTTGCTGCCCCCCCCCCAAGTGGGCAAATATTTAGCTTGACTAATTACAGAACTTCAGCCTGGTCTAATGATTGGTTTGGGGATGTACATGTGGCTCTGAGACATTTACTGGAGTTATCAAGAAAGATTCCTCTAGAATCAAGAGTCATGAAGACCATATGAACTCATAGCTGCCAGCGGCCATATTTACTACTTTGTGGGAAAAGAACCTGCTTGCAAATAAAGCAACATAGAAGAAAGTGGAGCTAAGAAAAAGAAAGCTCTAGCATGTAATGAAATCACCTGAGCACTTGAATCCAGTGATGTCTGAAGCCAATATATTCTTGATTATTTCAGTGATTATAATAATTTCCTTTTCATTTAAACTAGTTTGACTTGGGTTTCTGACATTATCAGACCCAAGGGCTCTGATACAGGAAACATTATGAATAAACCCAATGATTTAATTAAGGATGTTCATCAACATATTGAATAAAATATCAGAAAACTGAATATAGGTTCAACAGATTGAGACTATTAAATTTTAGTAAATGCAGTAAATGGATAGAAGAATAATTAACGACACGAGAAAATTTCCCTACTGTATTCTGAAATTCAAAAGGTGTAGGTTCAACGAAATGTATTAAATAGTCTTTTTTTTTAAGATTTATTTTTTTATGCATACAAGCACTGGGGTACAGGCCAGAGGTGCCGGGAGGTGAGAGAATCCACCAGACAGAGAACAGGGAGCAGAATAGGCAGATCAACTGAAGTACACTGCTGAGGGGAGCAGCGGGCAAGGCAGGAGAGGTCTGCTGCGCCATATGGGTCCCCTCCCTGGCCGGCAACAGGGATCGAACTCGTGCTGCAGCAGCTGCGATTTGCTTTATAGTGTGTTGCTTAACCCACTGCGCCACCAGGGAGGCCCTAAATAGTCTTATTTTAAAAAAGATTTTATTTATTTATGCATACAAGAGCTGGGGTACAGGCCAGAGGCGTGGGGCTGGAGTGGGTGAGACGATTCACCAGAGACAGAGTGGGGAGCAGAACAGGCAGACTGACTGAAATACACTGCTGAGGGGAGCAGTGGGAGAGACAGGAGAGGTCTGCTGCGCAGGAATCAAACTTGTGCTGCAGCGGCTGAGGAAGCCCCACAGTGCAGTGCTCAAAGCCTTGCGCCACATAGAGCCCCTAAACAATCTTATTTTGTCCATGCCTTTTATCTACCTGTATAGATAAAAATATTGAGTACAGGAATGACCAGCAACTTTATTTTCTTCTTTTTTTGAATAGTGTAGGTACTTCAATGAACATGTTTTATTTCACTATAGGAAAAAATATGAAACTCTTCCTTAAGGGTTAGTTTAAAGAAATGTGAAATTATTATTTTAAACTGTGTTGTTCAAAGACTCCAATATTAAGGGAAATATTAGAAACTCCTAAGAGTATAGGGCTATGTTACAAATATGTCTCTCTTGACAAACGGACACGCTTCTCTTTATCAGTTAATGAGCGCTACCTAACCACATTTTTCTTTTTTTTCCTGGGCTGCCAAGAAAATGAGTTATATTTAGTGCTAAAGAACAGCAATGCTTTCTGGCTGATAACAAATCCCATTGCTTCACAGTTTGTCCCACTAACTTCCAAACCTCCGTTTTCTACTTAGCACTCTCCTAAATTTCTGGCCACTTAAACTTCTTAGTGGGGCAGACAAAACTTTGCAATGTGATTGTAATGAAATCTTCTTGTGCCTCTCTTAACAGGCACCCTTTTTGCTGGTCACAGATTTTCTCATTATTTCCTTGTTCTAAGCACTTTAGAATTTATTTTAATAAACAGCTTCATTGAGACATTAAATGGTAAAAAATTCACTCACTCTGAGTGTACCCCAGTGCTTGTCCACACTGCCCATGAACTCTAGTTCCAGGCACAGGGCTGTAAGAGCTCAACTGCACCAAAAAGGTGTGGGTGAAAGTCTGAAGTAGAATAGGTCCTAAGGAACATCGACATGCTGACAATATGCTGTTTTATTGGATCTAGAGCACAATTCATCATAGGACACATCACAACCTCTACCGAGTATGGTATGTTCCTCACTGTATACCGCAAGGGAAAACAAGGAGAAAGACAGGGCGAGACAGAGCACTTTAAATACTATAAACTTTGACAAGGTTACATAGTGCCCACCATGCCCCCACCCCACCCTGAGAATTTAAAAAATCAAAAAAAGAAAAGGTACTAAGCAATAAAGTGAATATAAAGAGGCCTAACAAACTTCTGATATTACCTGTGAGGACTACTTGAATGTCTTTTGGAAAATGTCAGGTATCAGTGTTTTTCCAAACAGAAGTAACACTGGGGATAGTGCTGTCTTGCCAGTGTGCTGGGCCTGTGCTTACTGTGCCGCGGTGGGTCATCTGGGATGGGACAAAGTGAAGGACGGGCCAGTGACTTCACTCACACAGAGCAGCTCCACTCTACTCCGCCACTATGCAGCTGTGAAGTGGTAGCCAAGAGTCCCTACATCTGCTTGGCAAGTGCTTACTATACTTCCAGAAATATAGAATGACTAGGCCAGAGGGTCTCAAACTTGAGGATGCATCCAAACCATCTGGAGTGCTTATTAAAAGACAGATTGCTGGACTCCACCCCAGAGTTTCTGACACAGAGGAAATTAGCATTTCTAGCAAGTTCCCAGATGTTGCTGGTTCAGGGACCACATTTAGAATCACTGACCTAGTCTAAACCGCCCATTTTTTTTTTTTATGGAGAAGAAACCAGAATATCCAGGAGGGAAAGGGCTTGCCAAAGATAATAAATACCTAGATTACGGGAAAGCTAGGTTGGACCTACATCCCTATTCATTGTTAGACCAGATGGCCTTCCCTCAGTCACTGCATGAGGTGCCAACCCTAAGAGGAGCCATAAAAAGTCCTGTAAACATTTTGTACCTACAAATTCTAAGCCTTATATTCAAACTTAAATAGTTGCTAATCATGACAATCCTTAAGTTGTTAGGTTTATTAGTAAAACTAATCCAGCCCATCTAAGCTACTATTTCTGTTTTCCTTTAAAACTTTATTACTCCTTCCTCACCCTTTTTTTCCCCACCTTTTTGTCTATATCCTTCGGAGCAATTTGCAGTAAGATTTCCCCAAAGACTAATATGTTTACAAGTTCTCTTTTGTCTCAAGTCCAAGTGTCTCCTTCACATTTTCCAGTAAAACTCCATCCTGCTGCTGCCCCATCCATTATCACAGAAGCAGAAGGAAGACACGCAGGCTAGGCGTATCAGCGCACACGGCCTTGCTACATAAAGCAATACAAAAAGCTCTATGGAAATTCACGGCAACTAGGTGAAAAAATGTACATAATCAAAGTTAATATGCTTTTTGGAAAAATTACCTTTTTTTTTTTTTTTAAGCAAAGACTTCTTTCCAAGTGTCTAAAACATGCAAAAAAGCATACCTTGCTGGTTATTGGGAACTGCCAGTGCTGGGCTTTCCTTTTTTGTCTGAGTTTATCCTCTCAACTGTGCCAGTATCTGTCATTCCTGAGCATTGTCCTATTCCTGAGCACCTCATAATACACATCCTGTTCATTGTTTAGGAGCTCCATAAATGTTTGTTGAATTCAGCTGCATATAAGTCTGGCTGGGTCCTACTTATTCTTAAGAACCCCCTATTCTTCCCACTACTTTGTAGCTAGAATGGGCTACATCTTTTCTCAACCGAAATCTGGCAACTTTATCATAATGTCTGTTGCACTATGTGGGTGAGCTTCCTGGCCAGGAATTGAACACAGGCCCCAGTGATGACAGCGCTGAGACTTAACCCCTATGTCACCAGGGAGGCTAGCTTTTACTACTAGCTTTGTGCTATCAAGGTTGTGATAGCTTTTGTATTGTTTCATGTTTCAACCCCTCTGCTTGAAATCTCTAGGATTTAAGAAGCTGCTAGCGGCTAAATATCCCATTGTCATGGTGCAATTTAGCTTTCTAAGTGGCTTATTGTACATTCGTTCCCCCTTTTCCTCTGCCCTTTACACATTTTTGCCCATGTTTCTTCCTCCTGTGTCTTGAGAGGCACCGCCCCCCCCCCCCATCACTGCATCATTCCCTAGTCACCTTGTCACAGTTGATGTTGGCCAATGAAAGGAACTAGCAGACCAAAGGGCAGCAAGGGGGAGAGATAAAGGATTTCATTCTTTCTTCCCTGACTGTACTTCCTAGATATGTGGTTCAGGATGCTGTGATCTACTTCCTAGATCACAGCACCTCCATGACTCAGCTCTCATTTCAAAACTGCAATACTATTTCCTCCCCTTTTCCCCATTTCCCCCCACTCTTTAAGCTCTGGGTATTTCACCACTCCTTGTTGCACTCTTAATCCCACTCACATATCTGCTAATAATGTCTTCACTGAAGTCTCTTGAACTGCCTCAGTCAGACTCTTTCCCCTGGGCATCCTGAACCACATACAGCTCTCTCCCACATAGACCTAACCTGTAAAAGGAAATTTAATGCCACGAGGAACCTGGCATGAATGAACCTGAAACATCCACAGTCACGGATACATTGATTTTTTTCTTTTAATAATTAATATTTGTTTTGCCAGTACTTCTTTGCCACAACTCTACCGTTGGCCCTTATTTATCCCTGGCCTGAACTTTTGTGCCGGTCTCCTAAGTGGACTCTTGTCTCTAAAGCCTCCCACCTCTAGTCAATTCTGTTCATAGCCTGCTACTGGATTAAATTTCCCAGTGTCACTTTTGATCCTATCGTTACTTTGAGGACTCTCAAGGGCCTACAGCACAATGGTCAAACCCTCTAGCCTAGCACACAGGACTCTCATAGCATGCCCAGCTTTATCTACACCTCCCCGTGGGTGTCTGTGCGCTCATTCTCCACCACACTCCAAAATGTATGGCCCTCATTTTATTTATACTGTTCCTTTAGCCTAACTTTGCTACTACTCATAGACTTAAAGGTCCAGCCCAAACATTGCCTCCTGTCTGAAGATTTTGTTTCCTTAGAGAAAGAAACAGTTTTTATTCTCTTCTAAATGGGTCTTGTTTCATCTCTTTCCAATGACACTTTTCATTTTAAACCTCCCAATGTAATTATCTTTGCCCACTCTACTTCACACTGGAAGAATCTTTGCCCCTCAGATGCTGTCCAGTTTATGTTGGTAACCCTAACGACAAGCACTGGACACAGCCCAGAGCAGGGATCAGCCAGCGTGTGTGGCATGAATGAATACAAGAATGGATTCAATTGAACACCTCCCTAGCACCCGACACTAAGTCTACCACAAGGTTAGACGTCAAGGTTAAACTTGGAATATTTGAATGATCAATGAACCAAGCTGTATAATGTATCTAAATATATATGAGATGTTGCATGTAAAACTACATATTTGCATATTTTGTGTAGTTTGTATGAAAACATATTACTTTATCATATACCATTTTACAAAGGTCTCTCTTTGGGGAGGGTGGTACCACATACATAAATACCTTAAAAAACAAAACAAAACACCAAATACTAAATATACTAATGTTGACTGAGATCCCAGAAGAGGTTTCTGAAGGGCAATGGATGCGTGTAGCTTTGAAATATTATACTTCTTTCTCATTTCCTATCAGTCACTCCCATCTTCTCCTTGCATCCAATTTTGTTTAATGAGGCTACTGCAATGTATTTATTTTGGGGTGATTGAATTTAGAAAGACATTCATCTAACACGAAATTGCTGCCACAAGCTGAATGGCTGAATCATAACAGGGATGATGGCATTAATCTGAGGACAGCTGTTTCTTATCATTTCTAACACACACACACAAAAAAAAGCTCAGGTCAGGCAGGAGTTTTAGCCTTGGTTTTAAGAGGGGACTGATAGGATCTGAAGTAGAAATATTCTGGACAAACGGAAGTAGAAAAAGAGGAAGAAGAAATGTCCTGTGAGGGACCATGTCTTTGGTTTTAGAGCTATGTATGAGAGCTGCTTTTGGCTCAAGAAATTCCAGTTATAAGGTGATAATTTGATAAAGACAGCAGAAGCACTTGTGTAGGTAACTGTTTCAGAAGTGTTTACAAATCTGTTGTCAGTAGGTGCAGCAGCCATTACAGAACAAACAATAACAACACTGGCTCACACTGGTATGGTTACATTATAGTTCAGAACATGCTTTCACATTCACCACCCACCCCAGGTTAAGCTGGAGTTTGGTGTGCTCCAACAGCCACCCATGTGCCCAGACTTATGCCAAATGCGCTTCCAGGGAGTTCGGGAGCCCCTTCCCAAAGAAATCTTCACAGACATGAGCCTGCTGTATATGCCACACATCCACCACAAATACATCACTCCTTTGAACTCAGACATATTCCCTGTTAAAGCAAAAATGTCCCTGGGAATAGGCATATTGCTAACTCTGTAACACATTTACACCCGAGATGAATGCTTTCTCAGCACCTTCTCAGCAGAACAGCTGGCTGAGGTTTTTGAGGAGGTCATGAATGTAGCAGGAGAGTTAAAGGAGGTTAGGGACCTAACGAATAGACACTGCTGACAACTTCATTTGTTACAGCTTTTGAGGTAACAGAGAATGGGGGGTTGCTTTCATCAAAGGACTACAGCTAAGAGCTACAGAATAATCTGCCACCTACAACAATATACCTACCAAAGATAATAAAATACTATGAGAATTCAAGTTTTTAAAGCCTTCAGTTTGAACCACAGGGAATCTTAATAGAAAACAATACTTACTCATTCATTTCTTCAACTGTTCATTTATTTATTCTGCAGCCAATAAGCTGAACAACCAAAACTCATGTGGTATCATGAAAACACTATTTTTAATCTTACTTCAAACTTCTCAAGGCTAGGATGGGGAGAGGTCTTCAGCCATTAGATATAAACTTAAGCATGACCCTGGATTTTGGTGGTCACTCCTAAGTAGCCAGAAGTCCTACCTTGAAATATCCACATCCATGTAGTAATAAAGCTTCTAACCTCATTCAGAGGGCTTTCAGCAGGTCAGAAAACAAAATACAAATCTTCCCTTCTGTATACTCCATTTTGCTCTGTGGCATTATAGCCAAGCCCTCCTGGGAAGGCTTGAGGAGAGGGAAGAGCTTATTTGATTGAGACCCTGGTAAAATGTTGTCACACTCTCCAAACCTAGCTGTTGTCTAAAACTGACTTTCTCTTACTGAGTTCCTCAGCGACCAGTCACTCTTTCACCCCCCAACCCTGGCGGTCTCTCATGAGAATCCTTGAACCTGAGCAAAAACATTCTGTTCAGTCAGGGGTTTCTGCCCCAAGTCCTAGAAACACTGCAGCCCTCACCAGCTTCTCATTCTGTTAAATGGATCTGAGGTGCTTCCCATGCTGGCACTCCCCTGCAGGGGCCTATATCTGCTGCTTGGAGTGTCTTTTTTTTTTTTTTTTTCTGGAACAAATTCTGGGAATGTTGGCCAATCTGGAAGCAGCAGCGACTCTCCTGTGTTGTTAAAGCATTAACCAACCCTGCTGGAAAATTTTTCCTGTAAATTTCTGGGGCAGGAGTCAGACCCAGTCCCTGGGGCTCCGGATGATGGCAAGAGACCCAGCTCAAGCTCTGAGAGGTCCTTTAGAGGAGAGGTGAGGTGAAGGGGGCTCCCACATCCCTTAGCTCTGGGGTTTGGGCATGGCACTTAGCTCACTCTCTGCTCCCTCCAAGGACACCCCTTCAAAATCCTTTAACAGTGACATCTTTTGATCCTTGATGGGAGAGAGGTTAAGTGTCATTTAACCACTTTTCTGCTAAATCCTTTTGTAAATTCTGAGTGGCCCATCCCACAACTGAGGATTCTGACAGCTTTTGCATCCTGTTTCTATGTGAACTTCCTGTCCAACATGCTGTCACAATTCATTTGTCCAGCAGTTACTGAGGGGTCTACCTTTCCTGTTCTCTTCTTTCTTTCTCTTTCACATTTCTTCTACTCATCACCTTCCTGCAAACAAATGTTATAATACAGAATCCATCCTTCTCTCTTTCTACTTTTTCCCACCACACAAATTTCCAGCTACACTATAAATACATGGGAGAAAATGTTTTCACTTTCTGTGCCAAAATGGATGACAAACTGAGAAAAAAAAATAAAGACTACAATTAATTATGAAAATCTTGGATTTCAAGTCAGCATAGCAAGCGTGGTCCTTTTTTTTTTTAACCAAAGCATAAAAAGCTGTCCATTTTGATTTTACTTCTTCAAAGTGTTAGTACAAACTACAAACTCTTTAAAATGTTATAGTCAAGAGGACCTCAGCTAATAGGAAACAAGCTGAGGATAAACAGGGGCCAGTGAAGAATCTAATTATTGCAAAAGAGACAACACACCTGTGCATATCCAGGCACATGGAAGGGATGAAATAAAAACAAGAGTTGAAAGGAATACCAAGTGCTTTAACATTGTTCTGTTCATCAACTGGAACTTCTAACAGGATTTCTGAATGATCTCGTAAAGGCTGTCTACTTTGCTAAGTCCTTGAATCCTTACCCCAATTGTTTGTTTTTTAATAATTATGATGACCAATAGCTAACATCACCTTAGGGGTCTCTCTGTGCTAGACTCTGAACTAAGTTATTTATGGTATGTGTTATTTAATTCTCACAACAGACCTGTGAGGAAGGTAATATTCATTCCCATTTCACAAACAAGGGAAAAAAGCCTCTGAGATTAAGGCAGGCTCGAGTCCAAAACTGTGCCCAGTGATGGCTAGCTCTCAGAAAATGGGACATGGTTCCTTCCACTGGACAGGCCGCTCTGACATGGAGGCACATCAAAGTGAGTGTTTCACTTTGAATTTTGCTGATTTGTTAGAAGTGAGGGAAAAGGAATTTCGGCTTCATTTGGAAACCTTTGATTTTTTTTTACAGTTACCTACAGTGGCCATTTGATGGGTTTTTGTGTTAGCGAAACCTCCAGCAATCACAATGGCCCTCTGTTACGAGTAAGGAAGAAGTGCAGCTGCCAGCCACCTCTTAATTATCTTCTGTTGATGAATTTATCCCAGCCTCAACCCCAGGATGTTGGAGGGGAGTGAGGCACAAAGGCTCTGGGAATATAGAGTTTCCCCCCCTTATTCATTCATTGTCAAATAGCACCTACAAGAAGCAATAGGTAGTAAGTGAGCATCTTCATATGTCAAGCTAATCCACAAAACAATATAGCGGGGTCCCCAAATATGACTATTTCTCTTTGGAGTAGTTTCTCAGTAACTTTCACTTCTTCCTATCTCCACAGGAATTAGCCATCTCTTTCTTCCCCTCCACCCTCTTTTCGTTTCTCTAACAAATATTAGTTGAGTCCCTACTATGTGCCAGGTACTGGATAATTAACAAGGATGAAGGTTTGGTCCCTGCCCTCAAGAATCTTCTAGTCTTATAGGCAAATCAGACAAATAGGCATATGATTACAATACTGGGTTGTGAAGAACACACGACAAGGGGGGACAGGTACAAGAAGGATACATGGGTCAGAGGAGGAGAAGTGAGGAAAGGTTTGCATGAAAAAGTAAAAACTTTTCCAGTCTTTCCTGTTTGGAATATATTTCACACCCTCTTCAATCTGAATTCTAATCCACTTTGGAGCTCTGCCATAGACTCTTGTGGCATTTTGACTTGTATTAGTCACTTTGGGCTGGGTTTATCTCTTCCATTCCATTTATTATAGGCCATTCACATGAGCACTGTGCTAGATATGTTGTGAGAAAAAGAAAAATGCCAAAGCCAATCCCAAGACTAGTTCCATGGAAAATTTACAGGAGGAAAACACTGACAAAAGAAGACAAAGTATAATGGAAGATAATGGGAAGATCAATGACATTCCACTGGAGAAGGCAAACATCATGAATAGTTTAAGGGAAAAGATGTTGGAAATGAGCAAGACCTTTCTGGTCAAAATGAAAAAGGCAGGCATGCTAGGCTTTGTAATAGATTCTGGGAAAGCAGAGAGATGGGGAGAAAATGAAGATAACATGTTTGACAGAACTGTAGATGACCAGTAAGGCTGGTACATGGTACATATGTGGTACATGGTAGAGAAGAGGAGTGTAATTGGGAAATAAAAAAAAACACAACAACAACCTGTAAAGGTCAATTTGGAACAGTCTGTGGGGGCTTTAATGGTGAGATATTTGCACTTAATGTGTAGGCAATGGGAAGTAATTTGTGTGGAGAGTTATGTAACCAAAATTGTTTCATATGGATTGTGGCTTAGGAAAGCTAAGCAATAGGGAGACCAGTTAAAGGGGAGCTGTAATAGTCTAGGTGGGAGGGACTGTCTGTGCTGGTAAGAAGTAGCAGTGGGAGACTGAGAGTCCCTCAACTGCATCCCTATGATGTCTGGCACTTTTCCCTGTCCTGAATAAGTTTCATAAGTCTTCCACATAAGTCTGTTTTCCTGAAATTGAAGCATATTAAAGATTCTATTGGAAAGCATGATTTATGTCTTGCAGGTGTTCTGTCCTTGCTTTATTCCTGTCAACTAAGTCATCCAATTCCAAGTCATAGAAGGTGACTGCCCAAGGCTGTCATTATCTGGCATTTATGTGGCACCTCAGAGCATTGGTACCTCATTTGCTGTTCTTAATTAGCTCATGCACCATTTTAATTGGTTTATAGTTGTCTGTGTGGATAGACCTGGTTTCTTTTCTGTAGTCAGCTGGGGCTGCCCCACCCTTTGCCAGCTCAGGCATCTGGAATATCCCTGACTGAGCCTGCTGAGCTTCAAAACATGTAAGGAATGGGCTCTGGTGGGGAGTGCTAAAGACCTGAGGGCTGCTGGGACCTAGAAGAAGGCAACTTTCCAGTAAACTAGCAGTCACTTGAAGCAGGGATTTCTAGGAAACGGGAAAAGAGGGTACAGCAATGGCAAACTGTAGGGACCACTAATAGTGTGACTCTAGAATGTCAGATGAGGTATATTTCTTTCAATCAGTGGGGATCTATTAAAATAGCTAAAATGATCCATTAAAATGAAAAAGATGACCCATCTAGAAAGCAACCCAATTCAAGAAGTGGCTTAGAATTATGGAATTAATTAGGTTCTGTGCCTACCCAATCCAATAAAGGGGTCAGGCTGGATTGTGGTCAAGACCTCAACTTAATTAAAGGGAAAAAGGCAAATTTTATTAGCATTTACTATGTGCCAGACTTTACTTTTCACTTTCTACTTTACTTTTTTAAACACTGTAGTTAATATAACTAAAGCGCTCAAAATATATTAAATATAAAATTTTTTAAATGTATTTTATTATTTAAAAAAATCTCCATAACAACCCTCTAAGGTGAATACTATTAATTGCATTTTACAAATGACAGACCAGACACAGAGAAGAAGCCTTGCTGGGGTTGCACAGCAGGCAGGGCTTGGAGGCTGAATTTGAATTCTGACAGTATGACTCTAAATGACTGGACACAACACTCCCTCCTCTTGCTTGTCTTTTTCTTCTCGTCACTTTGACCAGGACTGGAGGACCAAAGAGTCCTAGATCATAACACCTCCTTTTGAGACATAAATGTAATGAGAGCCAGCATGGTACAATGGTTAAAACTTGAACTTTGCATCCAAACAGACCTGCCGTAGAACCCCATTTCCATCATATGTTAGTGAGTGACCCTGAATAAGTTACTTAACCTCTAATGGTTATTGGTTTCTTGAGTGTAGGAGGGAGGCAATATAATCTTCAAGCTTTTTGTGAACAAAATAATGTACCGAGCCCCAAACCTGGCCAGTGTGGGTGTTCAATAACAGTCATTATCTTAAAGGGGGTGTGTGTCTACATGAAATCTGTGGAGCCAGGAAGCAACGAATAAGAATGGATCCTTGTGTATTCAGCAGTGGTTAGAGGAAAGAGTGTTTTGATTCTAGAAAGACTGAGAGAGGCCACTCAGCACTTTTTTTCCTATAGCTTAGTATCAACATCCCTTGGGAACACTGGTCTTTGATTTTCCAGCTCTGACTACCGACCGGCCTTCAATCTTTGGTTTAGTTTTTGTTCCTACTGTTTCCACCATCTTTTCCCTGGAGGGGCCTGTCTAATTCCATTGCTCTGTCCCTATGAAGTAAGGATGGGATTGGGCATAGCTACTGCTCATCAAGTCCTGGTTCTGATACCAGAATTCTCAACTGTGGCTTTCTTGCTAAGCTTCAACACCTGACTTCTGTGCCTGAACATCAAGTTGATAAATTAAAAGGTCATGTTATTTGATTTTTCTTTTCTGTGTAGGTGGAATTTAAAGGAAAACACTCTTCTCTTTTATGGTGACGCAGTGGTATATACTAGAAAGTGGCCTGGGGTCTGAGGTCTGTCTCTGCCTCTTATTCACATGTGACTACGAGCAACTTGAATACCAGTTCTCTTTACCTCAGGGGGTCTTACAATGATGGAATTGAGTAACAGACTTGAACATGTGTTTTGATTGCAAAGAGGCACATGAATGGAATGAAAGGGGTTATTATCACTAAGGCTTCATCTAGTTTGAGAAATTCTGACAATGTTAAATGAGATTTACTAAGTCATCTGGGGTTTGGGATACCTTCAAATCCCCAAAACTGAGAAGTGTTGTCTGCTACAAATCCATACTTCCGGCCCCATGGCATTCCTTCTGATGTTAGGCACCATGAACAAGTTCCCTGCCCGCAGTTACAAACAGGACACCTCTCAGTGTGAACTCAAGCACTTTAAAATACTTTGAAATAGTCCTAACATACATCAAAGGAGGTCCTATCCCTCATAGGGACAGAACACAGGTTTCTCTCTGGGTCAGGATCCCAGACCAGAAATAACAGTGATAACATTAATTAGTGTATAGTTCATAATTAATTATGACCTACTGGTTAATGCATATCATCCCTGTGGGATATAGGTCAGAGTTTCCAGCCTTGAAAATGGTCAAGGGAATCAAGCAGGAGACTGGCATACTGCACATACCCAGGGCTGAGTGGAGGAACTGTAGGCTGGGATCTCAGTGACTCAAGAACTCATACTTGGATTGATCCTCCTGGAATTACCACTAGGCTCTCCTCTTGGTTAAAAGAATAACTTTGGGTCCAATTCATTAAAGCCAGATCTGTGAAATGCTGCAAATTCTAGGACAAGGGGGAAAGTAAAAGACCATATAAAAGGTAGACATGGAAGATTTATTGTGTGCCAAGCTCTTCATTAGGCTCTTTGGACCAAATATAAAAAAACAAATGTTTCCAAACACAATACCTTATACACATAGCCCAAAGCTATGCATGCAGGTTTGATATTATTTGAAATAAGTGCTATAGGATCAAACATCTATGTAACATCATATGTTACACATTAATTTTATTGTAGTGGAAATTACTCTGAATCCTTTTAGAACAGATACACTTGGGTCACTAAAATAAGTGTATATATTTCATTTCATCAACTTCATTGTATTGTAAATGCACGAGACATTTTCAGTTATTCCTTTCATCAAATAAAGAATCCTTTCTGAATCATCTTATAATTTAAATAAATCCCTTCTCTACATTGAATTTGCAAGACTGAGAGTTCCTTCAAGAAGCGATTCTTAAGCTTTTGAGGGATTTTGAATCTTCTAAAATCTGGAGACAGCCACATGGTTTCTCTCCAGAAAAATATACAGATTCACATGTGCACAAAATACTGTCTGAAATTCAAGGTCTAAGGACTCAAGGTAAAAATCAGAAAGGAATGAGGCTTTGGAGTCCTTATAAGGCTGATTTTCACTCTGAGGGAAGCCGGAGGGGATTTTAAAGTTGCATTTTAACAGGATACTCTGGCTACAGTTTATGAGAATAGATTTAAGGGGCAAGGGCAGAAGGAGGTTACAATAATCATCCAAGTGAGGCAGGATGGTAACCTGAACCAGGCTGTTTATAGCAGAGTAGTGAGAAGTGGTTCAATTCTCCTATAGTTTGAAAATGCAGGGACATATTTGCTGCCCATATTGGATATGGTGTGTAAAGAAACAGATGAGTCAAACATGATTCCAAGGTATTTGGTTTGGGCAACTTGAAATCTGGAGTTGCTGCTACCTGGGAGAAGGCAGACTGAAGTGGTGTGAGTTTGTTGGAAGCAGGAGACTGAGAAGAAGAACATCAGGAGCCAAATTTTGGGCATTGTAAACTTAAGATGCCTATTAAACATCCAGAGATGTTGAGGAGACAACTGGATGTCTGGCCAAGAATTCTGGAAAGAGTTTGTTCTGTAATACTATTCATCTGTGAAACTGGAATAGTAATTTTATGTCTACATAATAATACTTATTGTTGGGAGAATCCAACTAGACAATGCATGAAAAGCTCTCAGACCCGGACCTGATATACAATATGCCCTTGATACGTCTTATGTATTATTTTTATTAAAACATAAATACTCCCAGTCAATATTTCAGTCATTACTATAAAATTATGAGCATGATTGCTTTTAAGATTGATAAATTGTTTCTGGCATCAGTTCTCAGGCACAATTTGCGAAAGAAAGCAAAGTCCTAAGCAATGTCAGCGCCTTTGCTTTGGTCTCTAGCCCCCAAAGTTAAAAAAAATTAAAGATTTTTGCATGCATTCTTCAGTATTTGGGTAGGTTATGTCATGCTTCTTAAATAATCATAATGGTACTTCACTGACCCAGAATTTATTTCTAGTTTTGAAGAGGGTTTGACACGGAGAATGAGGTATTTGGGTGGGGGTGGATGAAATGGGTGAAGGGTCTTAAAATGTAGAAATTTCCAGTTATAAAATAAAGAAGTCTTGGGAATGAAAAAAAAAGTGTGTGTGTGTGTGTGAGAGAGAGAGAGAGAGAGAGAGAGAGAGAGAATAAGGCAGTTTATCAGAAGAGATTGAATATCAGCAAGGACCTCGCAGGGAGAACATCACAAGTCTATTCACATGGCCCAGTGACATAGAAGGTTCAAAGGGAAGGAAGCATGAGACCTGAATGACAAACCTGTCTCTGTTATAGATGTTATCACTGGTCACAATTTCATCTGGCTTCACTTAAAATTGATTGACAAAAGCCATGGCCCGTATCTTCCTGAAAAAGGAAGGTTCTTAGCGGAACTTTCCTTGAAGAAGCACACCCTTACTGTCTCTTATCAATTTATTCACTGATCTTTAGCTGTTTTACATTGGGAAAGTGGAAAAAGAGCTGGCATAGTCATATTACACACTTTTAGATCTTTGAAGCAATAAGCTTCTGACATCAAAACCTAAACAATGTTTGAGGTTTCTTACTCTTTTCATATTTCTTTGAATTTTGACTATAAATCCTTGATCTGTAATTCTCCTCAACATCTATGACAGCACTAATGCTCAATAATTGTTTGGTAATAATCCTCCTAATCTCCATTGGTTTCCAAAGGAATGAAATGATGAAGTAGTTCAAACAGTTTCCAAAATGCTTCTGAAACAAGTAGATGACTCAGGTCACATACATCACAAATGATGTTTGATGGATTTAGCAATAGCAGCACAACACCGGCCTGGGTAGACATACTAGTGAGAAGAAAGAGGAACAAAGGGACAAAAGAAAAGGCTCATTCCCCACATCCTTGTTTCTTCCATCTGTAAACGAGGTCACATAAACTCAGCGGATTGCCGCTAATGAGCAGGGCAATGCTCAATTAAACTTCATGAAACGCCAGTTTTATTCCTTCTCCCTGTTCTAAGCAAGTTCCTAATAATTTCTGCATTCACTGTGACCATGCTTCAAAGTGTCTCTCTAAGGATAGCGACACATGAGAAAAGAACTCTTTTCTCTCCTTTTCCCCAGGGACAGGGAAAGGACTCCTCAAGGACTAACACCTCTGGGTCCATAGTACAGTAGAACATGCACGGGGCTAGCCCCCACCACCTGTGCTTCTCTTCAAGCACCCCACTCCAGCCTCTCGCTTCCTGTGTAACCCAGAACTCTAGGTAGAAGAGAACTAAAAGTTTCAAGAACTGGTAATTCTCCAGTCAAGTTGACCTATGGCATGAACTTGATTGATTTGTACCCTATATCTGTTTTCTTATATTAAAGAATTTTTTTGTTTTCTTTAAGTTTTTAAGTAAACTTTACTTTTGTATGTTTTTCTGACAAACTAAGGAGGAAAAGAAGTGTTGTCTACATTCAGGCATGGTGGTGACAGAGGAAAAGTCTATCTAGTTAGAGTTGTTTTCATCTCAATAGTTCATTGAGCTTAAAATTCAGAAACCAGACTCATCAGAAAATTATCAGTATGTTTTTGTCCGGGGCAACATGACCAGGAAAGTTATTATCTAAACCAAGTTACTTATCAGAGTGAAACAAGGCCATAAAAATTATGTCACCAGTACAAGAAGCATAAACTGGGACTAGCCAGGAAAAACACATATCACCCTCATCACCAAATGAATCCCTAGCCTGCCAAAGTATCTTTATTGTGCAAGATGTTCCATGGCCAACAAAGAATAAATGTTCTCTTCTCTCTACCGGGGTAAATAGGTCCTATTGCTTTATAAATATAAGAGCAAATTTCTTTCTTTTCTTCTTCTTTTTTTTCTTACCCAGTAATTTCTCCCCATTTTAATTTCAGTGTCCTTTTACAAATTCTGTCTACCCAGATTGGCTTAGCCCCTCCAATCTTGGTCTAGAACATTCACCAGGGACTCTGAAGGTTATACAACCCATCTCCTAAATCCAGTTAGTGGGCTGTGAATTGAATATTTAAAATTCCACCAAGAGAGATAATAAGATTTAGAAGTAGTCTTGTATATTCCTATAAAGCAAGACAGGGGTACTAAGGCAGTTTCTGGGGTCCTACCAGATAGGCACCCAACTTAATACTCGCATGTAGCTTCTCCAGAGTATGAGATACCCACAATTTAACACACTGGCAGTGCTTGGCAAAGGGACTGGTATAAACTGAGTTCTTAGAATCCACTATGGAAAGCTACTTCCCCACACTCTTCAATTCTAGGCTCCTGAGTATCTATGGTTCTCTTGCCCTGCTCCCTGCCTTACACTCCTGTGTAGGAAAGGGGATTCCTGCTCATCACCCCACATCCAGACTGGAATTCCAGTGTTTTGCTTCTGTCAAGTACTGTTTTGGGCCAAATAAGAGCCTCCCGTAGACTCCAGGTACCAGATTTGGGGACAGGCTGAGCCTGCTTGGTTCCATTCAATTCAGGAATACTCAGCAAAGAGTTACTGGCTTTTCAGCCCAGGTTGGATGCTAGAGACACAGAATGAGAGACATATATGCCCCTGAAATGTTGTATCTGCATCAGGACATGGATGGTAATAGTAATGACTCTGCAGCCATATCATCTGGGTTTGTATCCTGATTCTGCAACATATCATCTGATTATATTTGGGTGAGTAATTACCCTATTGGTATCTGAATTTTCTGTTTAGAAACTGTAAATGAGAGTGCCTGCTTCAGAAGGTTAATATGAGAATTATGAATCTAATTCTGACTATGATAATTATGGTTCAGAACCATGCTTGGCAAAGAGTAAATACTCAAAAATTTTTTAACTATTACTGTTTTTGACTTCTCTTTCTAGAGACTTGGTCTAGATTTTGGTTCATTGCCTTAATTCTCCCTGCATCTGGTTGGTTCCCCACCTCTCAGGAAGGGATTTTCTTTGCTCCTGACTCACCTCTTTTGCTGAGGGTGAAGAATGGCTCTTCTCTACACTAGCATTTGAGAGGTGAAGTGATTCTCTACCTTCTCTGAATCCAAGTGAATCATTACATAAATATTTTTCTAAGAAGGAGAGGAAATACTTGGTCAACACAGAGGAAGGACCAGATTTGAAAGGAGTCACCCTGGGCCAGTAGCCCATATTCTTCAGTACACCTTGTGCCCACATATTTCCAGTTCTTTCTGGAAAAAAGTGGGAGTTTCTACTCATTTCTAAATACAAGTGAACAGTGAACAAAAAGGATCTTCCCAGGATTAAAAAAAAATCATAATATAATTTTCTTTACTCATCCTAAGTTCTCTATTAAGTGCTTGATGTTACTAACTAGTAATGATTGTTTATAATGTATTCATTCAATTATGCAAACATTTTTCCCTTGTGCTATCCAAGGGATCTTTAATAAAATCGTCAAAGTCACTACCACCCATGTAAGACAGGTAAACTTCAAAATAAACTGGATTTCTTTCATTTGGCTAAGGCAATAATTCTCATGGCTTGATAGTTCATGCTCTCAAGTTCCAAATAATCTCAATTCACCCACTTACCAGTTCCACTCCAAAACATCACATTGCTGTCAAGCCATCCCCAGCCAAGTTCCACTTGATATTATTCTTTGCATCATCTCCAACATTAAATTTTGGACAATTTCAGTGCAAAGAAAATATTCAAAACTATTTGGCCAATAAGCATAAAAACTTTCCTCAAAGGTGGTAATTTTTTTAAAGTGAAAATTATCACTGCTCTTTTACCCCCTCCCCCATTCTAACCCTAGGAAGTGCTTCATGCTGATAGACTTGAGTTAGGTCCTCGATAGAAAGCCATTGTGCCCCACAGGTGCTACTTGCTGTACCTTAAGAGTAACTTATACAGATCTCTGTCCTAGCTTTGTTTCTTTTTTCTGGGACCAATGGTTCAGTTGCCACATGCTCCCAATACACACTTACCTCCTTCCTTCCTCTGGTGCTCACAGTCTTCACACAGATCACAGAATCCCAGAGCATCAATCCTTGAAGGGCCTTTAGAGACCAGTCAATTGAAACCCTCATTTTACAAACACAGACTCTGGAGTCTATGGAGAGGAGGACACTCGGCCAAGCTCACACAGCTCATTGATAACAGAGCTGGGACTGGAATTGTTGAACTTCATCTTCCTATGGTGTCATTCTTCTTCCAACCAGTTCTTATGCTCTCTGCCCTACTTGGCTCTTGGGCACTCAATACACCATCCACACCCTCCCAGGATATGCCAGCAGCTTGCAAGTCTCACGTGGACTGAACTAACCCAGCTCAGATGGCCTGAGGCTTCTTACCTGCAGAGCAAGGAGTGTCACGTGACCCTCCTGGAAACGTACACAGTATACAAGGGTGCATGGGATGCTTAGGCGTATCCATCATTGCTTGTTGGCCAAGTCCCTCAGTTTGAGAAGCAAGCAGAGCCTACAAATCATTTATAATGTATCAGACTTTTAAGTTCTTTTTTCTAGGTCTATAATTTCAGCTTACCCTAAAGTAAAGATTTTCGTACTGTTCCCAAAATTCAATCTGTTGAGAAACAAACCTTTATTTAAGTGCTAGTTACTAAACAGGTCCCATTTGCTAGGCACTATGCTAGCATCAAATATACAAAAATGAGTCACACATGACCCTATCCTTTTTCAGTGAAGAAGTCAGGCATATAAACAAGACATTGGCAGGCACTGTGCTAAGTGCTTTGACACTGACAGAAGTATGCACAGATCTTGTAGACACACAGAAGCAGGAACTAAAGGAACACAAGTGGAGATTTTCATTTTAGAGTAGTTTAAAATAGAATAGTTTCAAACCAATGAAAAACCCTAGAAATCTGACTGTAGAATTGAAGCTATCAAAGAGAGAAGGGGAAGGGTAAACAAAGCCAGGAAGAGGAAAGAATGGACTATGGTGGGGGACTTTGGTGGGTGTGGAACAGTTAAACATGCATCTGAGGAGCCCCTGCGATATTCAGCATTGCAAGTCATGGTATCTCAAATTAAAAAATAAGTGGGGGGGATAGCTTACGTTGCCAAGACAGTACAGAGAACTCCCATATTCTACGTAGCCTAGTTTTCCATGAGTTAACATATCATATTACCTGGTACATTTGTTACAACTAAGGAACCAACAATAGCACACGTACATTAACTAAACTAGCGGAGATTTTTTTTAAAGAGGTTGACATCTAAGGTGCTTCTTAAATGACATTAAGAGTTATCCCAACAAAGAGATAGGGAACAACTGTCTTAATCAGAATGAAAAGCATATGCGAATTCCCAGGGTTAAGAATTTTGAACTGTGGAGTGTGAAGTTTCCATGTGATATGGAGGAAACAGTGAAGGCAAAAGTTGGTTTGGACAGAAATATGAGCTGGGAATATATGATGAATCACGATCTGAAGAATTGCAACTGAAGCCAGACTTGATTGCCTATAATTAGAGGAAAAGAGGATCCAGGAAAAAATCTTTAAAAATGCTGCCATTTAGAGATGATCCTAAGAAGAGTATGGACAGAGACTGGAAGATCCAGAGATGAAAATCAGCAGAATGTGATAGCCCCCAAGCTTAGAGGGCAGCATTTTTCTGAAAGCACTGTGTGATGAATCCTGTCAAATGCTACAGAGGGTGGAGGCCCCCAAGTGTCTCCTGGACTTGGCAATAAGGGTTTCCCTGGAAGCAGTTCCAGAGAATAGGTGGGACCAGAAGCCTCACCTGTCCTTGAACTACTGAAATAATAAGAGGGTGAGAGGACTGTGGATAAGGGGTTATTTGTTGAAAAATATTTACTATGATTTAGAGGTCACAGATAATTTAAATAGAACTGAAAAATGACATTAGAAATAGTTGTAAAATAATTACTTGTTCTATTTAGAGTAGGACTAGGCCATAATTTTTCTACTGCAATCATACTACCTTTTCTGTAACTGACCTTAATTTCAGTGCAAAAGCCAGGAACTAGATGGGAGGTCCGGGAATTCCACCTGCCACTGTGAGACCTAAGGGAAAAACTGAAAACCCAGCACGCTCCCGACTAAGGTGAGAGATGTCTGACAGTATACAGTATAGGAGGTGGATCTGTAATTCTTGAATGAATCCAAGATTCTTTCTTCCTTGTTTCACTCTCTTCCACTCAATAAATATTAATTTAGTGCCTAGGATACCACTGCATTTTTACTGAAAGACAAAGAACTATTTCCAGCTATGTAAACACATTTCCACAACACTTACATGTGGGGATGGGATGAGATTGGTGGTAAAAATCAACCCCTTGACCTCTGTGGGGAGATGGAGTGTAATTATTATGTACTCTAAATAATGTCAATGCAAACTAAGCCCTTGAGAATGCTTTATTTTTCTTGTTGCAAAATAATAAGAACTTACAGCACAAAGAAGCAAACCTCTTAAAACAAAATCTCCCTTCCCCTTTAGAGTCCCCAAAGGTGACTACTGATCTGACACCAACACTCTTAGCCAGAGTGCTCCTTACCCCAGGAAAAAATGCCATCAGGAAACCCTGAGAACTCTGAAATTATGGTAGTAATTATAAAGCTAGGAAAATGTTTGAGTGCACAAAGTTAGTGTTACAAGTATATTCCCTGGATTATTATTTGTAGGGAAAATATGGAAACAACTTAAATGTCCAAAAGTAGAGATTTAATTAAATAAATTATGGTATACCCATATAGTGGAATATCACACAGTCATCACTAATGATATTAGAAGAAGATTTTCAAATATGGTCAAATACTATAGGGGATAATGCTAAGTGAAATAAGTCAGAAGGAAAAAGACAAATACTTCACGGTTTCACTTCATGGTGTAATGTAGAGAAATAAAACAAAGGGTTAGGTGAAACCAAACCCAGTAACAAACCCTAGAAATATGACTCCAGAATTGTGTTACAAAAGGGGTAAGTAAGTACAGGTAGTAAGCAAAGGAAGGAAGGGACAAAAGAGACTATGATAGAGGACTATGGGTGACTTGGTGGGTGTGGTAACATATACCTGAAGGGGTGTGATCCCATACTCTGAATCATATACAGTGTTGTAAACCAATGTTATCTCAATTAAAAATAAATAAATAGGAAGATAATCACCATAACAAATGAGAACTCAAGTTAAAATAACATACATAGTAGGATCCATTTTTGTAAAATACAGAAATATATAGGTCTGTAGATATATACTAATACACACTCACAGAGAGAAAGGTTGACAGAATTATCCCAGTGTCAAGAGTGATTGTGAGATTATGGGGGCTTGCTATTAACTTTTTCCTTCTAAATCCTGTATTTTCTAAATTTTATAATAATAAATATGCACTCTTGTGAAAAAATTATTCAACGTGTCATATGGGCTTTGTGGATAATCATATAGCTATAAATAAAGCAAGAAAAATTTAAAGTTCATCCTTTAACTTTCCCTATGATATGCTAAAATTACTAAATGATCTTTACTTAGTCAAACAAAATGAATTTATACTAAAGCAGTAAGAAATAAGTAATAACATAAAAACAGGATGCAGAATTTTGGGTAAATATCTTTGGGGACAATTTCTTTTCAACCTAATATACAAACCTACCAATTGTTTTATTCTAAAAGTTAACAGATAAGAAATTAATTCAGGGCCCTCCCTGGTGGCGCAGTGGGTTAAGCAACGCACTATGAAGCAAACCACAGCCATTGCAGCACAAGTTCGATCCCTGCTGCCGGCCAGGGAGGGGACTCACATGGCGCAGCAGATCTCTCCTGCCTGGCCCACTGCTCCCCTCAGCAGTGTGTTTCAGTTCATCTGCCTGTTCTGCCCCCTGCTCTATCTGGTTTCTCTCACCTCCCCACACTTCTGGCCTGTACCCCAGTGCTTGTATGCATAAATAAATAAATCTTTAAAAAAAAGAAATTAATTCATTCACCCTTCATTCACATATTCATTCAGTCAGGGGTTATTTTCTGAGTTTATATAATTTATGAATACCTGTCCTCAGTTGTTTGGAGGATTAAAGTGCATATTTCTTTTACTCGAGGTCCTTATAGTCTATCTGGAAAAGATCAAACATTCATGAATCATCGAGACAACAAAGTCCTAAAAAATAGAGAACATGGTATTATAGAAAGCCAATGCCAGTGAGGTAAAGGTTTTCAAAATTCTAATCATCCTTTAAGGTATAAAATGCCTCTCTTCCTGAAGATTCAGTCATTTCTAGAAGTTATCCTATCTGCTGTGTGAGAACTCTGTTTATTGTCTACCACAAAGCAACCCTTGAGGGCCCAAGTGTCCTTTCCTTCTCTTGACCTTTGTTTCATTCATCTTGGATGGACTTCAAAGTCCTCAGTGGACTTCAAAGCCAACTTTATTTAGGGAACTCCAGACCATGGTCATCTCCTGGAGGAATGAGGAAGAAGAGACGTGGAGCTGAATAATAACACAATCCACATTAACTATCGGTGATAGGTGTGGAAATATGGAAAGCAGCTGCCCTCAGCCTGCTGATGAGTAGTAGGCAGCCCTGATCCTATTCCTTCTGGAGTAGACCATCACCCAATTCCCCCAATCCCTGCCTCTAGTGGGAGGATTATTAATGAAAATATTCACAATGTATGGAAAGCTGTAAGGTGTGACGGGGAAAAGTGCCAAACTGGGAACCCAGAGACCTAGCTTAATCCCAGCTCACTCTACTCAGCCAGCTTCCCTCTGGGCCTCAGTTTCCTCATCTGTCAAATGAAGAGGTTGAACTGTTCAATACCCAAAGCCTGTAACTCCCGACAAATTAGAAACCACAGGCTCCTGTAATTACATGTTAGAATTATTCCCCAATCATGAGTCATACATCAATCTCTGACTTTGCAAATACTAATTCTTTCCCAGTGATGGAAATCAAAACACTTAAGGCTTGATGGATAAGTTGTACACACTAAATGTTTGTGCGCAGTACTATCTGGAAAATTGAGGCAAAATTGAGTCTCCTAAATCCCTCCTGGGATTGAAATGAAAAACAAGACGGGCTATGATATCTGCTACCATTTCCTCTGTGATCAGACTAAATAATACAAGTATCAATGTTAAATTATGCATGCATACTTTTTATTTTTGCCTTCTGTGGCAAGTCAGGGAATCCTTTGCTTTTAGTCTTTAGTACGAGGTTATGAAAGAGATGGAAAGATGAAGACAGAATTACAACATTTTAAATCTGCAAGTCATTTTAAAATTTAGTTCTAATCCCTTAATCATTTGAATAAAGGAAAAAATTAGGGGTCCAAGTGTGAAGTCATGTTAACTTCCTAAAGTATGATCTTTCCTTCCATTTGCTTCCAACTGCAACGGGGCAATACCATCACATACACACCCAAACAAATACTTAAAGACAAAGAAAGGAGCCTGACCTCTTTTACTGAGTTTCCTTCATTATGACTAAACAAACTAAACAGGGGGAAGACAGAGGTTATCAGGATGAACATTTCTAAATAGGAACAGTTAACTCCCCTAGACTATATCCAGAACTAATGCCTCACCCCAGGACACAGGTGTACCATATTTCCATCCACAATCTTTCTGTCTCTCCACTGGTAGGTAAGCACCAGACTGTTATCAGAGTATTGTTTTGAGAATAACGTAGTCCTCGACCACAGTACAGGCCAGCCTATTGCCACCACATCGCCTTTCAAGTAAATAGGTGATGCTTTGTATAGCATTGGAAGAATAAAATTCAAATGCAAAGAGTTTTTACCAAGAAATATTTTCTAATTAGAAATTACCCCCCTTTTTTTTACTCTAGGTAGGTTACTCAAAAGCAACTTAATGAAGGGGAAAAAAACCAGTAATTCCTCATGAAACCTGTATCTAAACTTACTCAGATGAACAATGGGAATCTAAGTAACTAGCATCACATAAGAACCCTTTCCTTGCCAATCCATTTTGCCTCACTATTCAGATGAATATGTTACATTCTTCCTACCATAGAACACACATTCATGCTGGTTGTTGTGATGTCTAATGTTTTGATATCCGTAGACTCCAGAGAAGTAAATCCTAGATGACACACTTAGAACTCAAAATGCATAGGCTGTTAGAACTGAAAGGGACTCTCAAGAGCATTTAATTTAATTTTCCTCAACTAAAGAAACAGAACTGCAATGAAACATGGCTAGATAGTGGCAATGCTAGATCTACAGGCTATGTCTTCAGTCTTTCTGTCCATGTTTGTTTATAGGGTCTGCTGCTTTTCAGCATCAGCGCTGCTTTCTACAGGCAGATGGAGGCTATTCCTTAGGAGTCAACCCCTCCAATGCCAGAGCTGTCTGCTATTCCACCCCATGAATTTTAGAAGCAAGAGGCTACTAAAGGCAGCATAGGCAGATGTGTTTCCTTTCTTGCTACAGTGTCTTACATTTTGTGATGAGGAAGGTGGGAGGCAATGCTTACAGTTATCAGTTGCTTCCATAGTAAATTACTGTTCTCATTTAGTCAAAATCCATTGTTGCTATGCAATATGCATTCAAGAAGGAACATCATGTTTTTGAATTATGTGAGCGATTCGGTCATCTGGTTCATGTCTAAGAATTATAAATGGCTAATTGGCATGCATAATTTGGGGCAGCACAGCTTTGAGGAATCTGTGACAGGAAATCCGGCTGCATGAAACTCCTACTTTCTGACTCTAGTGATGCCCAGGCAGGCACTAACTGTAAAAGACTAACAGAGTGGGAGGGTGCAAGGGAAAGAGAATTCCATGGAGAAGGCAGATGCAAAGGAAGGAGATTCATATGTAAAATGTTGAGCGAATCTGAATTTATTTTAACCATAGTGTGTTACTGGACCAATATTATAATTTGCAAAGATCAGTTAACTCCAGAAATGAAAATGCAGCAATAATATAACAAATGTTGAGAACTGACTGGAGTCCACAGACTGACTAGATTAAAACCCTATTCTTTACAGTTGTGTAATCTTGAACAAGTTCCATCAACCTTGTTTTAACTTGTCATAAACAACTTCAAACATACTCAAAATAGAAAGCCTAGAGGCTTTGATATACTAATGATATACTAATTACCAGCTTAAGCAATATTCAGTATAGCCAATATCAGTGCATCTCTCTCTTTCCTCACCCCAGCCACCCTACATTTTAAAGCACATTTGGGGAAGTTGTTTTTAAGATGTGGGCTTCAACTTTCTCACTTAGAAAATGAAGATTACAATATCCTATTCAAGGGGTAGAACCGTATTTAGTGCTCACTGTTAGTTATTATTTGCGATGATATCTATGTGCACCATCACCTCAGGGCAGAAGAGCACTTTGCGGGCGTTGTGCGCTGCACTCGTGACAAAAGCCAGGAGGAACCTGAGACCGGCCTTGCTAAGACTGAGGCCGCCCCCTTCAGGCCGCGCTACTGCAGAACCGCTCCGTCAGGACGACGTTTGTCCCTCGCAGACTCCCGTCGCCCGGTGCGAAGTGAGGGGCGGGCACAGGAAGTGGGGTTGGAGTTCCGGGCGCGCGGCGGCCGTGGAGGGGAGCTGAGCGCGGCGGCTGGAAGGTGGTGAGCCGGAGCCGCGATGTTCCGAATCGAGGGCCTTGCGCCAAAGCTGGACCCGGAGGAGATGAAACGGAAGATGCGTGAGGATGTGATCTCCTCCATACGGAACTTCCTCATCTATGTGGCCCTGCTGCGAGTCAGTGAGTGTCTTCCCAGGCCGTGCCCATGAGGCCCCAGACAGCTCGCCGGCACTGCCCTCTTAACTCTGGTCCTTCTGGCCTTTGTGGACCTGGAGCTGAGCAAAGCGATCGCCGCGAGCGCGGGATGCGCGTGCCTAGGGCGGAAAGCGCGCGTCTGGGGTCTGTGGGTCAAAGGCAGAATACCACCGAAGTGCAAGCAGTGTCACCGATTGCTTGATTAGCCACCCCACCTCGCTCAACCTAAAGGCGTTAGAATTGAAAGAGCCTGGAGGAGGCGGGAAGAGCCTGCTGTGGGGGACCCCAGCTCGAGTAGAGAAACATCTAGACTAGAGTAATGGTTGGCTCAAGGTCATTCAGTGAATCAGTGATGCACTTGACCTTGAATTCAGTGCTCCTAACAAAGTAAGGCTTCCTGCAGGGCTAACCTTTGGAATCCAAAAGGCTTTGCTCCTTTTGTTTATTTGTACCGAGCGAAAAATAAATGTCTTAAAAAAAATAAAAAAAGAAGGGGAGAGGAGAAAAAATGGGATAAGGTTTAATGATACTGAGGGTTTCTTTGACTTTACATTGGGCAGAAACGTATTTGCATTACCTCATCTTGACAGCCCTTTGAGGGACTTAGTCAGGGACTAAGATTATGTCTGTCTGTTTTGAATATTAGAACTGGATTTATCTTTATGGAACAGTTCTGTGTTTTATTGATGTGAATCTCAGAAGTGGTTTGCCTCCCTCTCCTCATTCTGTGTGCTGTATTTTCATTGCTCCTTGTTGTCTCTTGTTAGCAGATCTGGATGAAGAGGCAGATATGGTCCTGATAAGTGAAGATTTTTTACTAATGTCATCCTGTAGAAAGCTCGTGTAGGGTCTAGGCCAGAGCTCACTGAGGCCAGGTCTCACTTATTCTGTATCTCCCCTTCACTACGTCTGATATTACTTACTCTGCTTCCCCAGGAGAAAGCAAGGATGAACAAACTCCCAAATCACCCTGTTCACGTAACAGCCTCTTGTAATTCACAGATTTACTCCTTTCTTCCTCATATTTCTTTATTGTTGTTGAATTAATTACCCGTAGAATAGTTGCTGCTTCTCAGTGACCTTTGTATTAATATGAATTGGTTTTAAAAAAAAATACACAAAGTGGTGGCCTCCCTGGTAGTGCAAGGGGTTAAGTCTCAGCACAATGAAGCTATCTCCAGCCACTGCAGCAGTTCAGTCTCCCGCCAGGTAGCTGACCCACATGGCGCAACAGACCTCTCCTGTCTCTCCCACTGCTCCCCTCAGCAGTGTATTTCAGACTCTCCTCCTGTTCTGCTCCCTGCTCTGTCTCTGGTGAATTCTCTCACCTCCCCAGCACCTCCGGCCTACACCTCAGCTCTTGTATGCATAGATAAATATTTTTTTAAAAATACAGATGTATTCACCATTTCAGCACTTTTTAAAAATTAAGCTGTAATTCATGTATTACACAATTCACTCATTTAAGGTATACAATTCAGTGGTTTTTGGTAAATCAGAGTCGTGTGACCATCTCTACAATTTTAGAACATTTGCTTTTCTTCTGAAAGACCCATTAGCTGTGATTCCATTCTCCTCCTTCCCTAGCCTAGGGCAACCATGAATCTATTTTTTGTCTCTATGGATTTGCGTATTTGGACATTCCATGTAAGTGGAGTTACAGGATGTGTGGCTGCTTGTATCTGACCTTGTTCACTTACTGTAATGTTTTCAGGGTTCTTCCATATTGTAGCATATATCTCTTCATTTTTATTACCGAATAATATTTCACTGTATGGATAAAATTATTTTGTTTATCAATTTTCATTTGCTGGATATTTTTTCCCTAGTAAGAATTATTTGTCAGCTTATTCCATTTAATATAACAATTTTTTTAAAATTAGATTTAGTGTTAAGTATTGAGAAAGAAGATCATTCTGGCAGCGGTTTTGTTCAGTCTTTTTGCTCCCACATTTTTGTTTATTTTACAGACAGCAAAAAAAAACAACAAACCAGTTACCATCTTAACTTTTAAAATACACAATTCATTAGTGTTAAGTGTTTTGGTAATGTAGTGTGTCCTTATGACCATTCATCCCTAAAACTCTTACTGTATAGTAGTGAAACTATGTCCATTAATTATTATATCCTTTTTCCTCCCTCCCTCCCAACCAGTTTTTACTGTCTTTGTGATTTTTGACTATTTTAAGTATCTTATTCAGTATTTAGACTCATGTATTTGTGTGTGTGTGTGTGTGTGTGTGTGTGACTAGCTTATTTCACTCTAGTATCCTCAAGGTTCATCCATGTTGTAGCAACTGCAAAATTTCCTTCTCTTTTCCACTATCCCCACATTTTGCTAATCTATTTACCTTGATGGACACCTGGGTTGCTTCTACATTTTAGCTAATGTGAATAACTCTGCTATGAACATGATTGTATGTTTTTGAGGAACCACAATACTTTTGTCCTTGGTAGTTGTACTGTTATATATTCCCACCAAGAGTCCCGGTTTTTCTATGTGCTAACCAATACTTGTAATTTCCTGTTTTGTTTTGTTTTTGAATTGTAGTAATTCCAGTGGATCTGAGGTGGTATCATTGTAGTTTTAATTTACATTTCCCTAATGATCAGTGATACTGAGTGTATGCTATTTTGACCACAACATTTTTACATAAGACAGTATTACTTTTTAAATCCACTACCTAGTTTTCTGAATATTTCTATCTATACCATCTTACTGGACCCTCATAATAACTGAAGTTTGTCTGTGTCAGGTGTAATCTGGAGCCCATAAGAAATATATAGCTAATTGGGAGGAGAAGTGAATTTGTGTCTAATTCCTCTGATTTCCAGGTTCAGTTTTGTTTTCCCCCAGCCTCTGCCTACTTTCAAGTGAATTTTCAAAGGTGAAAAGTAATTGTTTGTGTCTTGTAGAGTTTTTTCCCTCTGATGATTAAATCATCAAATCCAAGGGAATTGAATTTGCCTTTATGGTCCTAAGGAGAACTACATGAAGGAAAGATTTTACATAGTGTAAAGATGAACTTCATAATGGTCATAGCTGTGCTGCTGCCCTGGAATGGGCCCTTTTCAGTAAATTCTGCTGGGTTGCACAGGTAGAGGATTGGCCATCATACAGAGTTGTTTTCAAAAACATGTTTGAACTAAACCTGTAAGGTTTATCCCCCAACCTTATAATTCCATAATGTAATATGTGGGCTAATCAATCTGAAAATAAATTCTGGGTTTATTTTCCTTTCAGCTCCTTTTATCTTAAAGAAATTGGACAGCATATGAAGCCTGATCATCATATGTGGATGCATGATATGAAGAACCTGGTTACAGTTTCTACTTCTGTCTGCAAATGAATAGGCCCAGAAAGATGTAAGAGACTCTGATTGAATGGACATAAAAAGTCTACTTGTTAAGAACAAGTTTGAGTATGGTAACTGACCTTCAGAACTAAAAAGAAACTATTTGGGGAGTCTGAAAAGACTTTCCTGGTCATAGTAGATCCGTACACGGTGATATGTAATCCCCATGAAATGTTGCTGTAATTGTAAATAATGTCAAACTCCATTTTCTAGCAAGTTTTAATTACATGGGAATTAAGTCTGCAATGGCACGGTCATATCAGTCATTTCTGTTCACCTTTTTACTTTCGTCTGTTTGTTGAAGAGTTTCTTACAATTATGTTTTATGGAAGCCAGCACACAACCACAGTCACATTTAAGCACAGTATCATTAATCTATATTTTTAATAAATGTACCAATTAAGAAAAATTGGGTTTTAGTTTTCTTAACTCACTTTTTGCTGTAAACCAACAATTACAGGTGAGACTATTACATACTATGATTATTACAAATACATTAAATTGAATTTCTCTTTGTTCTAGAAAAAGGAATTTGCTAATCCTGATAAAGCAACATTATTTAGTTATTAAGCAGTCTTTGTAGAAGGTATCATTACAGCCTAAAGCTAAGAATATGAAGTATTACCAAATGGAAATGATATATCCTTAAGTCATGGTTCTCCAGTTTTATTTTGGACAGGGCACAGTTCCTAACCTTTTTCTCAGAAGCAGCTATATTCATCTCTTTTTAGCTAATTAGATTGGTTTTTGCTTTCATGTGTGTAAGATTGTATTGTTGCTTTATGATTTTCTTTTTTTGGGCATTGCCTGCTGATCTAGCTACGTACATAAGATCTATAGATCTCTTCCTCTTACCTCCATCACCAGTGCGTTTTCTCATTCCTTTCTAGTGTATTTATTAGTGTGATCCCGGTAAGATCAAAATCACTGGGACTCTAAATGCTTTCTTTTCCTGTACATCTTTTTCTTTTTCATCCCTTAGGCTTAGTTTTCTGTGAATTTAACCACTCAATGAGGTTCTTGTTATTTTTCTAAATTATGCATGGTGTACAGTTTCATTAGGTACTACTTTATCTTTTAGCTTTCTGCTCGCTCTGTCCTAATCTGGACTGAGAGTCTTCTATGCCTGATGTGTGACTGTAGTTTGGGGTATCCCTTCATCCTGGGAATTCCTTTTTCTCTTCTCACGCACTAGATCTTGTTTCTGTATCTTGTGTCCAGTGTGTATACACCTGATTGCTGGTTCAGGAATGCATTTCCTTGGGTCTACTGCGTCTGTCTACTTTCCAGCTTCCCACTTTTTGTTACTGTTCTCTCCTTGTTTTCCATCCTTTTACATTTAGACCTTAAACAAAAATCATTTAATGGAATTTTAGGAGGCAATGGAACTAGATCATATGCTAAAGCCACTCTCTACCCAGACAACATGTATTTTAACCCTGTAAAGTTGTGTTTCATGTTGGTAATTTATGGCTATGTCTGCCTTAAGAGGAGATGCAGCATATACCACTAGAGTCATAAACACTGACTCTAAAAAAGGGCAGACTTGATTTTGAGTAACAGATATCTAACACTTAAGAGATGGATGACTTTCAGCAACTGAACCTTTCTTAACCTCACCTATAAACTTGCAATAATAGAAATATCTATATACTTCAAAGTGTTACAAGGATGAAGTGAGAGAATGCAAGTAGGGCAGTCAGCATAGTGCCTGACATTTGGTAAAGGTTATTTATGTTTCATCTTTGGTACAAGGTGCGTAGAAGTGGCTTGTGCTGGTATTCACTGCCTTAATTGGTTTCATTTATATTTCCAGATGTCATGGGATAGCATGCTGGTCTTCTAATTGTATACAGACTTCAAAATTACCAACACTTAAATTCATTATCTAGGAACAACCATAACCAATCAATATTAATGCCATTTTACAAAATGGAAATTTGAGACTATGGGTGTTTCAGTGGCTAATAAATAGCCGCTGACCAAGGCTAGAGACTTTAATACTTACTTTTTTGTGTGCCTCCTCTTAAGTGCTTTTCTTGAGGGAGGGAGAAGGATGTGTTATTGTTACCCTGGATTCCAGTATGTGTTCAGACTAGGATAAGAAAAAATGATGAGTTTTTTTTTTATAGCTGACTATTAAAAATTCAGGCCATAAATTCTTCCAGTGGTATGAGGTGTTACTATTGAAACAGATAGTTCTGAAAAGTGAGAAACATGAGAAAATAGTGAGATATATACATTTATGCACATGCACATATGTATATATACACACATACACAGACTGGTTTAATATTAATGTGACAATAGCAAAGAAACAGCAGATTGCACTTGTAAACTCTTGAGATGGATCATAGAAAGAAAATGGGGATATGGGCCTCCCTGGTGGCGCAGTGGGTTAAGCAGCACACTATGAAGCAAATCGCAGTCACTGCAGCATGAGTTTGATCCATGCTGCCGGCCAGGGAGGGGACCCACATGGCACAGCAGACCTCTCCTGCTGTGCCCGCTGCTCCCCTCAGCAGTGTACTTCTGTTGATCTGCCTGTTCTGCTCCCTGCTTTCTGTGGTGAATCCTCTCACCCCCCCGCCACACCTCTGGCCTGTACCCCAGTGCTTGTATGCATAAATAAATAAATCTTTAAAAAAAAAAAAAAAAGAAAAGAAAATGGGGATAACCAAGAAAAAATTCTCTCCAACCGGGTAGAAGATATGATCTAAGTTGGAATTTTGCTCCTAAATTAGTACTCTTCCTGCTACATTCCATTTTTAAGCTGCTTTATCATTGTTCTTTGTAGCTCTTTTGATAAATTAGTTAGTATTTCAATTAAGTGTGTTCAATAGTTTACAGGTAAGCAAACTTTGGGCATAGGTTTGGAATGAACCTATGCAAGTGCAGAAATCTGAACATCTTCTCCCCGCCCTCCTTTGTTTGAGTTGAGATTGTCTCTTTATAAGATCTGGAAATCAGAGACTTCTGTACGTAGTATAGAAAGGAAATTTGATCCTTTGATGAATAGGCATCGAAGCCATCGAAAGCAGGGGTTGGCAGGCTTTCTGTTAAAGGTCAGATGGCAGATACATTAGGCATTGTGGGCTCGCTTGTTTCTAGCAGCTCTGTGGTTGCATGTACAATATATAAATTAATAGGTATACCTGTTCCAGTAAAACTTTATATACAGAAATAGGTGGCAGGCTGTATTTGGTCTGTAGGGCATCTGCACCAAAATACAGGCCAGATTTTGGCAAATTGTTAGTGACTACCAAATCATACCTTTTTATTATTCAAGGTCTATAATTCCTTATAGGATGCCATATAAGTGAATTAACAAAATAGAACCTAACCTTTACACTTGCTGAATGTTCAGAGATTGTTTCTGAAGAAATTACTTTTTTTTTTTAAAGATTTATTTATTTATGCATACAAGAGCTGGGGTACAGGCCAGAGTCCAGGGCTGCGAGAGGATTCACCAGAAACAGAGTGGGGAGCAGAACAAGCAGACTGAAGCACACTGCTGAGGGGAGCAGTGGGCGAGGCGGGAGAGGTCTGCTGCGCCATGTGGGTCCCCTCCCTGGCCAGGGGCAGGGATCGAACTCGTGCAGCAGTGGCTGCAGTTTGCTTCATAGTGCGTTGCTTAACCCACTGCCACCAGGAGATCCTGAAGAAATTACTTCTAAGAAGAACTGAAGGTTTAGTTGGGTTATGCAGGGGGAAAAGGTAGAGAAGAGGGTCAGGCGGTGGTCATATTAATCAAGGTGGGGAATTCAAAGTTTCCTACTTAAAACAACACTGGATGCATGTGGGGACTAGATTTGACTAAGAGGTCAAGGGGATAAGTAAGAATACCAGTATTAATTCAGATGAGTGTATTAAGTGAAAAAAGGATTCAAGGAAGACTTGAGGTGTGAAAGTATCCTAAACTATTTGAATAGGTCCAATTTAGTCTCAAAGATTATTATAATAGGGAGGAAGGAAGAAGGTTCAGAGTCAAAAAACATGTCACAACAGAAAGAAAGGTTGAAGTGATATGGCTACAAGCCACAGAATGTGGACAGTCCTTGTGTTTCAGAATCTGGTAAAGGTGAGGCATGGGTTCTCAGAGTCTCCAGAAGGAACGAACGTCTGCTGGTGGTCTGATTTTAGCTCCTTAAATAAAGCCCATTTTAATCTTCTGACTTCAGGACGGTAAGATAGGATTGTGTTATTTTGAGCCACAAAACTGGTTTTACTTTGTTGCTACAGCAAGAGGAAACTAATAAAATTAAAGTATTCCTTCTTTTCCTGGTTCCCCAGACTCATCTTCTGCATAACTAGGGTAAATCCTTTACCTGTCCTGCCGCTGTTTATAAACTGTTTATTCAGTTACCGTGTAATTGTTCTGTGGTATGTGTGGGGAGTAGGGGGAGAGAAAGTGTCAATCTAGAATTATCTTTACTTTCTCAGCCATGACCACGGTTCTAATTACCATCTGTCTAGAGGAAACTCCTAGTGTTTATTTCAAGCTGACATACCAAGATGTCCATGCAACAATTCCATCTCACAGAAGCTTTCAACTTAGCAGATGCAAAACTGAACCCATCATTTTTCTTTTGAATTTGTTCTTTCAGTATTTTCATACTTGTTTTAAGAGATCCCATTTTGACCTCTTCTGGCTAGTATATGTATTGCAATTCCAAATGTCTGCACAAGAACAACTGAGTAACCTGTTTTACCTAACCTATTATAAATCTCCTCTTCAATAAGTAACAAAAAAATTAGGTCTTTTCTTTCTACACATGAACATCATAGAGTAGACTGAATCATTGTTACTTATACTCCCACGCACCTAGTATTACAGGTTTCCTAGTTCATTTTCCTACTTTTGTTCAAGCTCACCAAAATTTATGGAAATCACATATATAAAAATTGAGTAGACTTGTTACTGCTACAACAACTTTACAGATTCATTTGTACATTTTGTGTTTTAAACAGCACCTGATGAAATACTTTCAATGTTAGGAAATGTTTTTAAATTCACTTTCCTTCTTAAATAAAACACACAGCTGCCTTTAGTCCAACAAGTGTTCTACTCATGCTCAAGATCCAATTTAAGCATGTTAATTTTTATCTTTTTCAGTCCCATTGGCAATAGTGTTTTCATTTTACACTTATATTTATACAGGATAAAAATCAATATTACATAAACAACTGTACAGATGATGATACTGCTGCTTTTAAAATTAAATGGTCTGCTGGCACCTGCCTCACCAATTTCAGTCGCTTGAAATGTTTATTAATCAGCTGGCAAAGTACACATTTGGTGAACAACAGGTGATTTATCAATATGTAATATGAAAAATGTGGGTTACTGGAGAGTAGAAATCTTACTTGTTTGGAAGGAGCACTAGAATTAGTGCTTTCAGCTAAGCACTTACGGCTTGCAGCTTCAGCTCTATTCTATGATTAAATAAGTCTTATTTTAATTGCAAATACCAAAATCCAATTTTGATAGACTTAGGGAGAATGTAAGTTTACTAAGAGGATTCTAGTTTTTCAGTGTCATCTGGAGGCCTATCTAATCAGGTTTGGACATCAGGCAGTGGGAATAGCACAGGTGGTCACCTGGTCACTCTACATAAGTGGTGCAGTGAGGGCATCATCTCTGCCTAGGCTCAGATAATGCTATTTACTTGACCAAAGCCACAGATACAGCACTCAGAACATTTTCAGAACACCAGTGCTGACCTAAGAACTTGATTTGCTGTACTTGACATGGTCACTAAAAAGTATCTCTGGCTCCCAATACAAAATTTAATGTGTAGGGTTGAGGTGATGTGGGAAAATGAGAAAAAGTCTGGGATTTCAACTTGTATGTTGCTCTTTCCAACATGCTCATTAGACTGGGAATCCCCAAATAATAAGAGAGTTCAGATCCTGATCACCAAAGTATGACATACTCTATGTGACCCTGAATAAATTACTTTGAGCCTCACTTTTCCATAAAGATAATTAAAGTTCAATTTACTTACTCATTTAACAATAAGTAATCTTTTCAGGGTACAAAGATAAGTGCCCTCTAATGGAGAAGAAAAATCAACAGACAGCAAGTGGGTGGATATAGGCATGCACAGGAGTGAGGAGGCATAAGAAGAGAGGAGTCACCTGCAGTTTACAAGTGATGTTCTTCTATTTAAGCATTTGTATATAAACCGTACTTACTATGATGTGATGCTTACACCACTAAGTGGGGAAGGTAGAATGCTCTTGTAGAAAACTCTTGCTGTACTCTTGAAAGATTTGTCTAATTTAGGAAATGTCAGCACAATGTTGGCTGGCACAAATCCAGATTGACAGACTTTATTGCCAGTTTCATACAATGGGATATTTTCAAAGGATGGTACATGCCATAGCTTTGTCAATCATCCATAAAACTTACCAAGCTCCTTGTAGTTGTATAGTCTAATTTTGATGTGACCCTGACCTAAGTCAGTGGTCTTTCTACTAGATCTGTGTGTACAGCTTTGTGTTTTGCTTAAAATAAACTATTGGCTTTAAGCTTAGGGTTTTTTTTAGGTTTGGTTTTCCATTTATAAGCGAGCGGCTGCATGGTAACTTAGGCCTCACCCAGAATTGTAATAATACAAAATTCATCATACAGTAATAAAACATGAAATACACTACATTATATAGAACCCAAAACTGAGAAAACAATGGGATGGGACCACATCCCACTGAGTCACATATTACAAACTTCAATCTGCTGCAGTAAATTTTTTTTCTTCTTGGTCTTCCAATTTATAAAAATTTTCAGTACTGATATACTTTTCACAAAAGACCTCAATAGGCCCTCTTACAGATTCATGAGTAAGTTTTCAAATATTTAACCAGTAATGACAACCAGTAGTCACTGGTCAAAGATGTAATAGTCAATCGGTCATTGAGTGTCATCCAAGTCAAGCCATCAAAAGCAGATTTGGACCTGGCCTCTGGGTTTTAGAAGAGAATGTCAGCTGCGAAATCTAACTTGAGAATGTTTTGAAACATTAGTCATTGGTAATGTATCAATAGTCCAATAAATAGTACCATACCAACAGTTATTGGTAGTCATTGGTCAAGGGTAACCTATTAGGGTTCAGTGAAAAATTTTGTCAAATTTGACGCTGCAAAAAAAGAAATCGTCTGTAGTTTGCTGAACATAAATGGTCATCATTGCATGACTTATAGTAAAATGTTCAGGAGTGAATAACTTCATGTTAATCCATGCAATTAATTAATTTTTAAAATTGAGTTAACATTAATGTACAACACTAAGTTTCAGAAGTACATTTTCTCACCTCAGCAACTGAATATACACCAGGCCCACTACCAAATGTCCAGTCCTGCTACAATAATTTCTTTTTCAAAACATTCTCAAGTTAGATTTCTGTAGCTGACATTCTCTTCTAAAATCTAGAGGCCAGGTCCAACTCTGCTTTTGATGGCTTAATTTGGATGACATAGACATCTTAAATTTAGTCTAAAATGGATCTCTTGATCTCCCACCTTTAAATGCTCTCAGTAGCTACCATTTTAGTAAACAGCATTTCTATGGGTCCAGTCAGTAGCTTAAGCCAGAAACTGGGATTCTCCCTAATTTCCCACATCAAGCCAAATTACTCAACCTCAAAAATGTATTTCTCTCTACTACCATTCAGTACAAGTCTTAACCAATCTTCTGGCTACCACTCAGATGTTTGTCTATGCTCCACATAAGTAACTTGCATACTTTTGAAAAAGGGTATCAATTGAACCCCATCTTTCATAAAATTTAAAAATCTTTGAGGCCTACTAAATGCTGAATAATCTGGCCCTGTCTCTACTTCACTTACACTGTTCAACTCTTGACACAACAGGCTTCAGACAAACTGAACTTCTTCCATTTGCCTTTCCCTTCCTCTTCCACTTACTTTCCCCCAAATTTGTTCCCTTTGTCCTCTAAATTTCAAAATAGAGTTAATAGTGCGCTCACCATAATTTTAAATTACTTATTTATTTAGCTATGATAGCTGATTAATATCTACCCTCTCCATTCGAGAATTAACTTCAAGAGGACAGGAATATGTTTTGTTCACCAGTGTGCCCATAATAACTTGTACAACACAAACTGCGACAGTCATTGTGCTAAGTGCTATACCTATACTTTAGTAAATCCCAGTATGTTGTCTAGTGCACAGCCAGCGGTCAGTGTGTTGAATGAACCCAGCCCCAGTATGCATACCTGCCTGACACCCCATTACAGGGATAGACAGCCCAGGTGGCTGAAAGCCTTTTTTTTATATTGACCCCAGCATTCCTCCCCGCAGTATCCGCCCACGAATTCTATTTCTGCCTCTTCTGGGGCCACGCAGTACAAGCTATAGTCGTCCTTCCACAAGCCCGACTTGGCAGCATCCGAGTACCGCCCCACCCCCCTGGCGTCTCGGGGTCCGGCGGACACTCCCCGGGGTTCCTATCCCGCCGCGGTGGTCGGGAAGCCCCGACCCGGCGCTCCCGGCATCCCCCGCCCGGCGCGTCACGTGACGGCGCCCGCCCCGCACCAGCTCGGCAACTGTCCGCCCCCGGGCGGGGCTCACGGCGCGTCCGCCCGCCCCTGGCCGCGCGCCGCAGTCTTCGCGGCTCCGCTGCGGCTCCGGCGCCCGCGGCCCGCACTGCTGTGGGCGAGCGTCCCGGAGAGCTCCCGGCGAGGTAAGAGGCGGCCGGCGGGCGGAGGCTGCGGGCGAAGTTATTCCGCCCGCGTCCCGGGGATGCCCGGGTCCAGGAGCTGGGGGTGGCCTTGGGAAGGGGGCTCAGGCATCTGGCTGTTGCCAGGGACCCGGGGCGCCAGGCGACCGGCGGAGGCGCCGCCGCTCGGCCCAGGCAGACGCCGGGCTGCTGGCCCCGGCGGGATCGGGAGGGGGTGCCCTCAGGCCGCTCGCGGCCCCACATTCCCGCACTCCGCTGGCACCTGGAGGCTCAACCGCGCCGAGGAGCCGTGCCTTGGTTTCCCCTACTGTAAAACGACACGGCCTGGAAGGTGGATCTCCACGGTTGCCTGCAGCCCGGAGCTTTTGCAACCGTGAAAGTGAAGTCAAGAGGAAGAAGCAGACTATAGGGATGGGGAAAACCTTCACCTAGGAACGCGGGAGCGAGTGTCTGGGGCCGGGCACCTACAGAGGTGTCTGCATTTTGTACACATAGTAAGCCTCCTGGAGACTCGGTTTCTCCATCTTTAAAGTAAAGGTGAAAGCCCTCGCCTTACCCTAACCCTTGCCCTGTTCTTTCCCATCTGATGGAAAAGCCATTTGAAGAGCCGTAACTCCAGAGTCAGTCAGACCTAGGTTCAAGTCCTAGTTCTGCTACTTAATAGCTGTGTGACCTTGAGCCAGATAGAACTCATTTCTGTTGAAAGAAGCTAATATTTTAGCTCATGAAGTTGCTGTGAGGTTTAAGTGTAAAGGCCTTACCTCAGTGTCCCTCACAGAAGTGCTCATAGATTAATATTCAGTCTTGTTAAATCAGTACGGTAGAGAGTGCTTCGTGAAAGGCTTTTACTATCATCCCACCTCGTTTTCTACACATTTAGTCTTTAAAACAGTGGTGCTTTGGTTTCCTAAAAAAGGAGTCAAGTGGGACCCTTTCCCCCTTTTCTCTTCCTGGGCCTCCTTGCCTTCTCTTTTACAACTGGCATGTGAACCTGTTGTTCCTTCCAAATGAGCCAGGCAGGATGGGAACATTAATTTACTGGAGCAGATGGGTATCAGATTCCCTCTGAAGGGAAAGAAAAGTGCCAAGTGTGTGCTGCCACCAAAAAAAGCACAGTACAGTGGTTGACTATCAGCTGGAAGAGGCCTGTGACACCAGCTCATTCAGCTGTCTCCTTTTGCTCCAAAAGGACAGTATTTTGATTTTGCCCAGGACCCCATAAAATGTTGATAATTGGTGGGAAAAATGCACACTGTTAACCAGTTACTGTGCTTTTCCTGAGTTCTGACCTAATTCACTTATTCAGCAAGTGTTTATGGGATACCTACTAATTGTACACTGATTGTACATACAAATCAGATGAATTGTATTTCTGTGATAGCACTAGTAGCTGTTAAGTAACAGGAACTGGAGGTTTTAGAAATTTTATATATGTGCACGCATGCACGCGGGCGCGCGCACACACACACACACACTCCCTCTGCTGGTTCTCAGTATTTGTATAACAATAAGTTTCATCTCCCACTGAGCTTGTCTCATAACATCTGACCCCAAGGGACAGTAGCACACAGAGAGGCTTGAATTGTTGCATGAGCAGTCACAGTAGTTCCAGAGCCCTGTTGAAGCCTGGGGAGAGGTTAGAGACTGGAGAAAATGCTGCTTTGTCCGGGCTTTTAGGAAAGGATTTCCTTCTGGCCTGGAGCACTTGGATTTCTTTGTTTGTCTGGCTTCAGGCTTCTTGTTTTCAGATTTCTGAAAAGAGCTACCCTCACCACAGTGCCTTCATTTTGGTTTCCATGGTTATCAGATGAATTGTATTTCTGTGATAGCACCAGTAGCTGTTAAGTAATAGGTGGCCAAACAGTCCCCATTTCACTCTGGGTTTCTGGTTTTGTGGTGATCCTGTTTTTTCCATCTCTTTCTTCCTCCTTCCCTTCCTCTCTAGATCCCTCCCTCTCTTCTTTTCTCATTCCCTTCCTCTCTCCCTCCCTACCACCCTCATTTCTTTTCTTCAACAAACATGTATTGGTAGCAGAGTAAATAAAACTGGGTGTAAGTACAATAGATATATAGAAATAAAAACATATATAGACTCTGGCTTAGGTACCTCCACATCTTTGGGGGAATAAACTGAGGGGATTATTACATGAAAGGGGCAAATCAGTGGGCCTTGATAAAGATAGTATAGATAGGAAGCCAGAGAGAACTCTCAGAGGTGAGAGGGCTAGTGTCCTGGGTAACCAAGAGTAAATCATATACTGAGGTGCTTTTCAAGGAAGATGTAAAAGAAACAAGTTTCTTTTGCATGTCTCGGTCACATAGGAACCATTGATGGCACAAAAAGCATTCTATTCTTGCAGTTTGCCTTAATAAACCTTTTTCTTGAGTCACCTAACATGGCCTTTGTTTGAAATGCCTGCTAATTTCTCATTAACTTCTTTCTACTAGCTTAATGAAGTATTTAGTTTTCTACTCATACACATGATATTGTAAACATAAAGGTAAATAGAGAGACATTTGAATAAGACTTTTTCTGTTTCCTCTTGCATGTTTAACCTGTGTGTCTCCTTTCACCCACTGGGTTCTAATGCAGTACCTATTTATTTTCTTTCCCAAGGAATTGCCCAAGTCCTGTAATGTCCTTGTTAGTGAGAAATCACACTTACTTCCAAGCATCCTGGGGCCTTAAACAAGCCAAATAAGTCAATCTTCCACCCTCCAGAGGAGAGAGAACTTCAGAGTTCTTTCTGACACAGCTATATACGGGCTAAAGATGTGTGGTCCAGACCCTAATTGGACCAGGTTCTTGCAGCTCAATGCCGTGGTTAGATTCCGAGGTTAGAGCTTTTTAAGTTTATGCTCACTTGCTTAGCCTTTCTCCCCACAGCACCACACTCTGGGCCTTGTGTCCCTTCCGTCACCAGACTGTGTTCCCCCAACTTCCCAGTGAGTTCTCTTGAGAAATTACAGGACCCTTTCCTGCTGGTAGCCTTTTTCAGGGTCACCCCACGCAACCCAAGAGAGTTTCCCATGTTCAAATCTTTTATTAGAGTTTGGAGGCACAATCCTTTCTCCTCTTCCTAACTTTTGGCAAATTGTTTCTATTTCTCCAGGATTCTCCAGAATAGCAGCCTTCAACAAGATAGTTCTGCTGGGACTCTAAGGTGCCTGTTCACCTTACTTTCCTATGTAAGAGGGATCCTCTGGTGACTCTTGGCAAAGAATAGGTGTGTTCCCAGGAGACTGTCTTTCCACCTGTGGTCCTAAGAGAAGTAGGCATTACGTATTGAAAATTACCTTGCTGTGTTACAGATTTGGCGGGCAAGGTCTTAATTTTAAAGTGAAGGACTTTTAGTCCCTTCCGCTTCCCTAAGGATCAGATAATCAGTTATTTCTTTCATTGTCTTTGTTCTGAACATTTTAAAAATCTGAGACATATCAAGAAGGCCTGCCATAAATGTATAGCTTAACCATTCCAAGGTAAACATGTTAATCAGCACCTTTGTCAAGAAGTGAAACCTTGCCAGAAGCAGCCCCTTCCAAATCACAGCCTCCTCCCCACAAAACCCGCTATCTTGACTTTCGTAGTAATCATTTCCTTGTAGTTTTATCACCTATTTTTGTACCCCTAAACAATATTTTCCACTAATTGTGAAATTAGTGAATTAGAGAATTTAAATTCTTGTGTTTTGTTCCTTTTGCTCAATTTGTAAGCGTCGTCTCGTTGGCAGTCTCACTTGTTGGTTTTGCTAACAGTGCTTTATGTAAGATGGGGTTTTGCTGCTGTACTTGGTAGGTACTTGAGTTGCTTGCAATTTCTGATTGAAAGAGCAGCACAAACAAGAATTTCCTTATACATTTTCTATTTTGTATGTTAACTACTTTTAGCTTATATATTATTAAGTAAAATTGCTCTGCTAGATAATGCCAGGTTTTTAGATGATTGTACCAATTTGCTTTCTTACCAACCATATGTAAGAGTTCCACTGTTTAACATTCTTGCAAATGCTGGGCATTGTCAATTTCAAATTTTTAAATTATTCTTGTGGGTTTATAATGATATCTCTTAAGTTTTTAGTTTTCTTTCCTTGGTTACTGCTAATATCAAGCACTTCTTGATTGGTTAAATGGCCTCTTGTGAACCACGTAATCAAGTCTTGCCTATTTTTCCATTTTTCTTACTGATTTGTAGAATTTTTTATACATTTGGTTAGCATGTCAGTTAAGTATTTTGAAAGTATCTTCTTTGACTTTCTTTTCACCCTCTTCATAAATGGTAGTGTCTTAAATCCTGTTCCGTAGAAGCAGGGCCAATATGGGAGATGTTTGTTAAATCTGATAAATCAGAAGTGCTCAGAAAAAAAAGAGAGTGACAAAAGCAAATGGATTGAGGCGATGAAGTGGCGAGGTTCTTTGGCAAAAGAGACATCTGTGAATTAAGCTGACATTTCTATATGGGGTGTGGGTGTGTCAGCCAGCAAAGAGGATCTGGCTAGAAATACTACTTTCAAATGAAAGTAATGTACAATGGGGACAGAACCACCAGGACCGGTTGGATTGGGAGCACAGTTCCTTTAGGGCAGCAGAAGAGGGAAGGTGCGCCGGGCAGACAGAAGTAGAGTCACCGCAGCCCACTACCCTGAGTAATGGCTGGAAGGGCGAGGCAAAGAAAGAAGAGGGTTAGAGAGGTGCAGTTAAAATCACCTGTCAGTGTGTACAAGAAAAAAGGGGAGGATGCCACCTGTATGAGCCCATTAACAGAAAAGGAAGAGGGTCACACTGTTCTTTTACCCGTTTGCCACTAGGCACTTTGACTTTGTTCGCTGAGGACACCTTGGCCATCCACAGTGGTAGAGAGAGAGAGTGGGGGGATGTACAGGCGCATCTTAGAAATGTTACAGGTTCAGTTCCAGACCACCAGAATAAAGCAAATGTTGCAAAAATGAGTTATACAAAGTTTTTGGTTTCCTGGTGCATGTTAAAGTTATGTTTATACTATACTGTAGTTTATTAAGTGTGTGATAGTGTATATATATATTGAAAAGTTTCAATATATATATATAATTTAATTAAAAACTACCTTATTGCTAAAAAGTGGGACAGATACACGAAGTGAATACATGCTATAGAAGTGGCCTCAATGGACTTGCTCAGTGCAGAGTTGTCACAAACCTTTAATTTGTAAAAAACAAAACCAAACCACCCAGTATCTGCTAAGCACAGTAAAACAAGATAGGCCTGTGTTCAACATGTCAGCTGTATGTGCTTGGTATTCTCTCAGCCCATTCTAAGGGAAACTTCTACATTCACAACTCCTTGTCATGTAGGGAGACTTCCCAGCAGACATGTTTTCTGTATAAAAACTTGCTCTATCTCTGCCCCCTAGCAAAACTGATTTGGACCAGAGGTGGACCCAAAAAAACAGTCACTTTATAGGCTCACCAGGGATGGAGTGGGACCTCTTGGGTAAAAAAAGATGTGTCTCTCTTAGAAATTTGAGTTCAGGATTAAAGAAGGATACTTAAGTGCAGAAAATAAAGCTGAAATGGTATGTAAAGAGAGGAACTATGAGATAGAGTCAGACCTTTGGGGACTCCTAGCTGACTGATATTAGGAGGAAGCAGAGGCATTGATATTGAGAAAAGTTTGTGTCAACTCTAGATCAGGGGAGTTGGAGCAGACCAAGAGAGGGTAGCGGAGTTATGTGCTAAATGAAGACAAGACAGACTACAGCTACTGAGCACCTTGGGGCTTCTGTGGATCCAGACCGTTCGTTCTAGGCACTGGGAGACCCATCCTTCCAAAGGGCCTATCCCTGGATTTTCATAACGTTCACTTCCTTAACGGTCCACATATACCCTGTGATAAGCCCTCCTTTATTTGCACTTACAGTCAAAAGACTCACTAGAATAGATATTCGGAACTTGGGGGCAGTGCCTACATGGATACGTTGCAGTTGCTGCCAAGGCTGTTCCTGTCTTACACTTCTGAAAAGAAAACTGACTCTCTGCCATCAGATGATCAGCAGCTGCAAATCTTGTTGCCTCCCTTACAATAAAGAATCCTCTATGCCCACTGCTTGGCCTGGTGTGAGCGTCTGCGTTATAGGCCACGAGGGGAGCAGGGAGCTCTACTCTATGGTGTCCTTGTTTCCTCGCTACAGAAAACCTTAACTCACTGCCTATAATTTATTTTCCCCCTGGGATGTTAGAGGATTGGTTCAAATGCAGTACAGAAGAAGAAAGGGAAAGGAATTTAGGGAAAGGGAAGAGTCCTAGGAGAGAGGGAGTTCATCCCCATTTATTGTGAGTTTACTGTGCGTCGGGGACAATGTTAAGTGATTTCCACCCATTCTCTCATTTCATCCTCACAACAACTCCCTAAGGTGTTATTATCCCCACTTTTATAGATGAGGAAGCTGAGACACAGGATGGTCTGACTCCACTGATTGTATAATTTGGGGTGTAAAGTAACACTTGTGTGGAATTGCCTCAAGCTGAGAGTGATTAAAGAGAATGGCCTGGGAAACAGTGTGTGGCTGAGTGGGAGGCAGGAGGTAGTGGAAAAGAGACACTGCTTAGATCTTTCCTCACACAGGCTGCCTGGGAGAAGGAAGGATGCCACCCAAACGTCTGAGTTGGTTGGGGTGACTTCAGGGTCCATGTTTACACCTTATTGCCGCTCTGCTCCCTATTGGCCAAAATAGAGATTCCTTTGCTTGTCACTGATTCTGGCTTGAGGTCCTAAATCTTTGGGTCAGGCCTCCTAACAGCACCGCTATGTCACATCCTGTGTGATACTCAATGCCTAATGATTGCAAGATTGAGTTCATTTCTTTTTGTGATCTGTGTGCTTACGTATCTGTAAAGGCAAGCTTGGAAAGTCCTCTACGCTTCATTTCACAAGCGAGGAACTGTCTCATCTCAGGGAGGGAACTAGGAGCCAGTTCCCTGAATCCACAATAGGGTACTATGGTGGGAAGAACAGGGGCTTTGAACTCAGGCTACATGAGGAACTGCCGCTGACCTGCTGTAGTGGCAGGATGGGGGCACTGGAGGCAGGTTCGGGATGGTTCTGGGCAGACGGGTCAAGGAAGGAGAGTCTTGGAGCCCTCGGTGGCTTTTCATACTTTATTTAGTACAGGTGGCCAGGTACATGGCAGGCAGGGGTGCCGGGGGGCCGGGAGGCTGGCAGGCCTCCCAGCCCCCCAGCGCACCTCACCCTCTCGGCTGCTTCTCTCTCTGCTGCTGCTGCTCATCAGTACTGTCAGTTGGTCGGTCCTCACAGTTATGTCTGTTGGTCCTCGTAGTTCTCACAGTTCTGGCGTCCTCATGACACCACCCATTTATGCCCGTGTCCAACACAGGTGCGCCCACTTGCGCATGCCCACCCTGGAATGCTCGCAGCACCACAGGTGTCCATCATCACAGTGGGAGGGTGGAAATACCTGATCAACCTTTACCCTACACCTGCTCACTACATAAAGGGCACAGAGTCTCTTCCTGGGATTGAGAACAAGAGAAACAACTGCCTCTAGATTGTTGTACGCGGTCATTGAGATACCATATGAAATGTGCCTGGCACTTAGTGAAACCTTGCCCTGCCCCTTCAAGGTCACCGGGGAATGAGTGTCAGATCAGAATCAAAAAGCCCAGGTCTGGCCTTCCCGGTGGCACAGGGGGTTAAGTCTCAGCACTATGAAGCTATCCGCAGCCACTGTGGCACAAATTCAATCCCGGCCAGGGAGCTGACCCACATATAGTGCAGCAGACCTCTCCTGTCTCGCCCACTGCTCCCCTCAGCAGTGTATTTCAGTACATCTGCCTGTTCTGCTCCCCACTCTGTCTGTGGTGAACCTCTCCATACCTCTGGCCCACACCCCATCTCTTGTATGCATGTAGGGTAAAGGTTGATCAGGTCTTTCCACCCTCCCACCACTGATGATGGACACCTGAGGTGCTGCGAGCATTCCAGGGTGGGCATGCGCAAGTGGGCACACCTGTGTTGGACATGGGCATAAATGGGCGGCGTCATGAGGACGCCAGAACTGCGAGGACCAACAGACAGAACTGTGAGGACCAACAGACAAGATGAGCAGCAGCAGCAGCAGCAGCAGAGAGATAGAGAGAAGAAGCAGTCGAGAGGGTGAGGTGCGCTGGGGGGCTGGGAGGCCTGCCAGCCTCCCGGCCCCCCGGCACCCCTGCCTGCCATGTACCTGGCCACCTGTACTAAGTAAAGTATGAAAAGCCACCAAGGGCTCCAAGACTCTCCTTCCTTGACCCGTCTGCCCAGAACCATCCTGAACCTTGCTCCAGTGCTCCTTTCCTGCCGCTACAATGCATAAATAAATAAATCTTAAAAAAAAAAAAAACCCCAGGTCTTGGCATTCCCACCCCAGTGCATTCATCTGGGTGGATCACAGAGAATGGGCAGGTCCCCAAAGGAGGGAGAGGGGCCCATATGGCTCCAAAAGCCTCAGACACCACACGTGCATCAGAACTCAGCACTCTGGTTTATCTCCTCACTTCGGAGCTGAAAATAAGAAACAGCTGGTTGTTTCTCAGGCTGTAGAAAGCTGGAATTTCTAGAAGAAATGTTGAAAAACCTAGCTGAGAGTTTTGTCATCTTCAGTAGTTTTGTCTCGTTTCCAGGGGCATGTGTGTGTGTGGTGGCGGTTGGGTGGCAGTGGTGTAGCTCTGTCTACAGTGCTCTTTCGTGGTTCACAGTCATTTAGGTTGTGGTTTCAAACTAAAATCCACAACATTCTGGGGAAATTTACTTTGATATGAAGATCTGAAGCCATTAACCTGTCCTAGCTCAGTGCATACACTCTGTGTGATGCCCTGATGTTTTGTATGCCATAACGTGGGAGCAGAGTGGTTTGTCTCCTTCACTGATACTAAATAGAGTTCTGAGCTGCCGGTATCCTTTTAGCCCTCCCTACGTTTTATTAGAAGCAAAAGTCACACTTTGATACCGGCCTGGTCTCGCCTTGATAGAACATAAGTACAGTTTCATCATTATACAAACGTGCGACATGAGAGCAGAGTTGATAAATCCCCGGCCTTCAGGATTAGCCAGGGAGGAAGAGGCCAGGCCTGAACTAGAACTGCTGGCTCCCTCTTATGTGTGGGCTCCCTTCTCTCAGCAGAGAAGGGCATTTAAGTTATTTCCTCTTATTGTCCACGGCCTCAAGGCAGCATCCCAGTGCCCCCGAAACTAACTAGAAAATGCTGTGTGAACTGATCCCACCTGCCTTTCTCCCCCAACCCTTTAGACTCCCAGAGCACAGCCAGGTGGCTCGTATGGTGCCCTAGGCCTGCCCACAGTCTGCTGCCTGGCACTTCTGCTGACACTCTTTCCTCTGCCTCTAATCCCCTTTTCCCCATTTTCTTGGTGCCCCAAACCTACTTGAAACAAGAGTCCCCCTCTTATGGGAAGCTTGGCTTAGTGGTTAAAACCCAGTCTTTGGGATGAGCAAGCCCCCTGGTCTCTAAAGGGGACTCTGCTTTGGGGCAGAGTGATTGGGCTAAGTTGCTTGTCACATCAGCTCTCTCAGGATTAGTTTCTTCATTTGCAAAATGAAGACATTACTGTAGCGCCAGGAAGGCTGGCACAGGGTAGGTTTGGGATGGTCTTAGCAGACGGGGTAAAGGAAGGAGTCTTGGAGCCCTCAGTGGCTTTTTGTGCTTTTATTGATCTCTACATAAGAGGTGGCATCAGGTACATGGCAGGCATGGGGGCCAGGAGGCTGGAGGCCTCCCAGCCCCCGGCGCATCTCACCCTCTAGGCTGCTTTCTACTGTTCCTGCTCGCGTTGGTGCTCCCGCTGCTGCTGTCAGTACTGTCGGTCCTGGCGTCCTCATGACACCGCCCATTTAAGCCCGTGTCCAACTCAGGTGCACCCACGTGCACATGCCCACCCTGGAATGCTCGCAGCACCGCAGGTGTCCATCATCACACCAGTGGTGGGAGGGTGGAAAGATCTGATTTCTCTAACCCTACAATTACTTTAACTCAGCACTTCTCAAATGTGTGGCGCCCATTCTGATCCAGCAGGCACAGGATGGTGCCAAGAGCTGACATTTCTACCCAGCTTCTGGCTCCCAGGCACAGCATTCCAAGTTGTAAGGCTGGAGAAATGTTGAGAGAGTAAAGTGAAAAGATGCAGGAAAAGTATTTAATATTGTGCCTTTAAATTGTGGTGCTTAGTGAATAAATGGTAGCTGCTCCTGCTTTTGTTGCCGCCTGCTGTCACTGGCTGATTTCCCTAACTGGCAGGCACCTTTTTTTATTCTTGAAACCAGGGCTTTCCCTCTAAGCACTTTTTTTTCCTTGTAACTATGGCTTTGTTTTTTGTGAGGGTGGTGGTTGCTTTTTTTTCCCTCTCCATATAGAGATCTTTGTCTCCTCCTAGACTTGAGAGCAGCGGCATCTTTATCTGATTCCTGACTCTCCTGGTATTTTCCACACAGTCATACATTGCAGGTGTTGAGTACCTACTTGAGTTGGTTTTATCTACTTCTTTTATTCCACCAGGATCTGTGCACATTTGGGATTCTACAGCCAGTGGTTTGGCTAGTGTGAGCTACACTAATGTACTAGATAATGATGACGTTGATCATTCATCCAGTGACTGTATTGAGCCAGACAGTCATTCTAAGGCACAATGCAAGGCACTGATACAAAGTTTCTGCCTTTAAGGCGCTTCCATTTTACTCAGTGGAGACAGAATAAAAATAAGAAAAGCATATTACATATAAAATGGGCTTCTTGAGAGCAGAGAACGTGTTCAGTTTGTCACAGGGAGTTTCCTTATACACAGGTGTTTGGAGGCTGTCACCGGGAGGCCCTATGTCTGTGTGTGCTGCTGCACTTTTTCACGTGGCCAGTCTGAAAGATGTAACTAGGTACTTCCTCAGTTTCCCCACCCACCCCACAAATTCACTCATGCTGAAGCATCAGTGAGCTATCTAGATGTGTCTAGAGCTTTTATTCGTGACCCCATTTGCTGACCCATCATGATATTTAGCAAGCTAATTGACTCATAGAATCCACTCTCTTCGAAGCAGGGGGGCTCGAGACAGCAAAAGAAAACGCAGGAGCTTTACTTCCAGTGCCTTCCATTTAGACTAGAGTTTTTAAGGGTGCTTTCTCTTTTACAGAATCCTTTTCCATTTCATGCCATTTAGATGTTAGACTGGGGAGAACTTGGTCATCAGAGTTCTCTCTTCACCAGGGGATGGTGATTTCATTCCATCCCATGGCTTTAAATGTCATTCAGGGAGAGCACTGCAGGTCTGAAGATGCCCCACAGCCCCATCCAACAAACACCAAATAACTGTTGGCTTTTCTCCTTGTGTTTATGGGATATGACCCCGTAGATCCTTTGCCCGGTAGGCAGCCCCAGCCATTTGCAGACTTGATTTGCAAAGTAAGCGCTGCCTCTGCACTCCTTTGGGGGCTAGAGACCAAATAGCTGTCTGTCCCAACCAGTGAGACACTAGGGCTCAGGGCGGCATGGTCTCTCCCAGGGCTGCCAGTCTTAAAACTGCCAAGCAGAGGAGAGGCTGTGAGCACCTCAGAGTTGCCATGCTGACTGATGGGAGGGTTTGTGATGGCAGAAGGATGTGCTCCGTGTTCTACTTCCAGGCTAAAACTGTCCCCGAGTGGGGTTCAACAGGGCGTGTGGGGGAAATCCCAGGCAGCTTGTCTAAGAGGAATGAGCGCAAAAACCCCTCTCAGCTCTACTGGAACAGCACTTTTTTGGGCATTTTAAGGCGCCGTTGTGGGTGTGGTCTGTGTCTTCACTTACCACTGTCAGTGACAGACAGAGCCTGGAAAAGATCTAGAAGCAAAATGAGTCCTTATGGTTACCGTCTATCCCTTTACATGGGTCTCAGCCACCTACCTCGGGTAAAGTGGAATGGACTGACCTGTGGCCCAGTTTTTTTGGCACTACCTTTCTCCCATCTTGCTCATCAAGACCACCGACGAGCAGAATAAAGAGTAAAAAGAGAAATATCATTCTAGTCACTTCCTTGACAGCCCTATCTAAAATAGCATGTGTGCACACGTGCAAACACACACACCTTCCATATCTGCTTATTTCTCTTCATAGCACTTACGTTATTTAAGTTTGTTGCCTATCTCTGAAGGTAAGGACTTTGTTTACTGCTTCCAGTGCTTGCCTTGTATGTAGTGGACAATCAGCAAACCTTTGTTGAATAAATCTTTTTTTTTAAAAATCTCAAAATCCTCATGAGGTGTAGTAAGACAGCCATCATCAAAATCAGCCTGTTGACAGGTGAGGAAATTGACTCAAAGATTTGCCTCAAGTCTTGAGACTTGGAAGCACTAGAGCCTGCCTGTTGAGAGCCAAGTCTTGTGCGACTCACCTCCCAAGAGGGTGGCTTTTGCCTGCCCACTGAGGCTGGGGACACCAGCTGGCCCATGGCATGTGGATACTTCCAGTGAGTGGCTAGCAGGGAACATGTTAAATGAGAAACTGCTTGGACCCTACCTGAGGAAATGCTCTCTCTCTCCCAAACAAGCTCCACTGTTGTTTCTCCAGTTCTTCCCAGGCATCAAGCTCCAGGTGTAGAGCCTAGGGAACATTTGTTACATTTAATTCCATAGCTCAGAGGCCCCAGTGGCAAAAAGGAAGGGTAAAACTTGAATCCATTTTTTTAAAGTGTTACCTGGTTATAGAACTCCCTGTTGCTGCTTGGATCCCCATGGATTAGTATAAAGAAACAGTAAATAAAGTCAAGTGCAACAACAGTGAATGTGACCTTTGAATAAAAGGAAATCTTCACCTGAGCTTAGAGCATCCTGAGGGGAGACTGGTCAGTCTCCTTTGAAATTTGGACCCCAGTGAATTGCCTAGAGTGGGGACATGGGCAAATGTAGCGGCAGGAAGGGAGCACAGGAGCAGGGTTCAGGATGGTTCTGGGCAGACGGGTCAAGGAAGGAGAGTCTTGGAGCCCTTGGTGGCTTTTATGCTTTATTTAGTAGAGGTGGCCAGGTACATGGCAGGCATGGGTGCCAGCCTCCCAGCCCCCAGCGCATCTCACCCACTCGGCTGCTTCTTCTCTCTATCTCTCTCTGCTGCTGCTGCTACTGCTGCTGCTGCTCATCCTGTCGTCGGTCCGGTCCTCGAAGTTCTGTCTGTTGGTCCTCGCAGTTCTGGCGTCCTCATGACGCTGCCCATTTATGCCCGTGTCCCAACTCATTTATGCCGCGCCCACTTGCGCGTGCCCACCCTGGAATGCTCGCAGCACCTCAGGTGTCCATCATCAGTGGTGGGAGGGTGGAAAGACCTAATCAACCTTTACCCTACAGCAAGTCTGAAGGAAGGCAAATGCAGAGCAACCCTCCTCCTAGAGGATAGTTATGAGGCCTTTACCACTGTGGGGGGTGGGGTCTTTGGAGTCTTAAGAAAACTGAAATCCCTGTGGTTTCTGTATCAGATGCTTTTACCTCAAAACCCCTAGAGACTCCCTACGTCATCCTGCAGGAAAGAAATCGTCGTTCAGTATTTAGAGTTGTGTTCTCTCCCTCATCATTTCATCTAACATACCTTTCCTGGATGGAGCTCCTTAAAATATTGTTTTGATCTGGCTACGCCCCTCCTGAGAGACCTACAGTAGACAGAGTTCAAGCTTCTAAAATTGGCATTCGAGGCCTGTCCCAAACACGCAACATATATAAGAAAGCAGAGCTGCAGTAGCTCTTGGATAGACTAGGGATCACCTGTGAAGTACCTAAGCCCTGCACTCTGCTTGGTCTAGCCACAGAATGGGTGAGGTTGCAGGGGGCTTCACAACTGGGCCCTTCAGTTTCATGTCAGCAGTGGCTAGGTTTTGTTGTAATAACAAGCAGTTTCCAAATTTTTAGTGGCTTCACCCGAAACAAGGGATTATGTTTCATGCCCGGTATATGTCCGTCTTGGTTTGGCAGGGGGTATTCTGCTTATACTAAAGGATCCAGGCTACCAGAGTATCCATTGTCTCAAGTGTTGCCAGTTGCTGTGCCAGATAGAAAGCTCCTGCTGATCTTGCTTAGGTAGGTAAATACTGCAGTGGAGTAGTAGCAGCTGTGTCTTTTACTCAACCCTCATTGACTAGCACTAGTCATAGGGCCCATCCAACCACAGGAGGGATTAGAGCGTAATCCAATCACATGTCCAGAAAAAGGGGAAACAAAATAGTTGGAAAACAGCACTGATTACCAACACAACATGCATTAAATCTTTTAATTGTCATAGCACTCCTTTGTGGCACCAATATCTCTGATTTATATAAGAGGACATCAGGATAGGGGATTTAAGTTCTTTGTTTAAGGTCACATACAACTTGTTCCCAGGTCTTCTGACTTTGACATTAGTCTTTTCATGATACAGGAAGAGCAACATCATTGACAGGGGTGAAGCTGAGAACGATTTATTGAGTATGCTGCATTGAAGTTGGAGTGGGGCTTTTTCATTGCTGTCACCAGGGAGCTTGGTAAAAATGCAGATAATTGGCTCCATTCCAGGGATTCAGCCTCTGGAGATCTGAAGTAGAGCTAAGAATAGACTGGGTGATTCTGAGGTGGATGGTCAAGAGCCATGGTATGCAAAGTCTTGCCAACTCTGGTTTAAAGAGCTTCCTGCCTCTTGAACTCTGTAAGTTCAAATAATTTTTTATTTTATTTAAAAGTTCTGATGTAGGAATTCGTGTAGATGTGGTAATTTTATATGTGAGCGAAGGGAGAGTCCTTGGAGCTGTGTTTATGTAACAGATTTACATAAGGTTGTAGAAACAATGTTCTTTTAAAAACTGGGGTAGGTAGAGCTGTTGATAGTTCACTCATGCTTATTCATGTACTTAAAAGCGTATACTTTGTGTTAAGTATTAGATGATGTGTTGGATTCTCTGTAACTCAGCTGTGGTCATCCAGGATATTCCTGATTGATGAACTGCTATGGAAACTGTGGGAAACTCATCTGGGACAGAAGTTGGCAGCTCTGAGTGCTCTGAGATGTCCCACAGGTCACACAACAGGTTGTCTAGGTTGAATACCGTTAAATAATATACCGGGTTCAAGTTGTCAGTGAGACATGTAGTTACGAGGGTTGGTGGTTGTAATTTGGGTAGTTGTGATAGAGTCTCTCATATCCCTCCTGAGAACTGGAATAGTGACCATTAGCAGTAGGTCCCAGAGAGGACGCTCCTGGGCACACCTGCAAAAGGCCATGTGATTAGATTCCTTTATGCTTAGTGATTCATTTCTGAACAGCTGTCAGAGCTGCCCCTTATAGCAGAACAACTCATCCTGGATGAGGCACCCTCAGCATATACACCGTATATGGTATTCCCTGGAAGAACAGCATACAGTCATAATCAGAGAAGCTAATTAATTGCAAAGTGAGAAGTGGGGATGAGGAGAACAAAGATTCTAGGAAGTAGGTCAGAGCTGTTAGTAATGATCAAAGATACTCCCTTCAGATGCAACAATTTGTCCTGGTTGAGATGAGCTACTCTCTGAGAAGAAAATTTTGAATGGTTGATGGTTTATATGCTTTTACATAGGAACTTGTTAAAAATGGGGATAATGGTATTCTTCTGGTGATTTATTTTTATTTTTATTTTTATTTTTTTTAAAGGACAGGTTTATCAGGAAAGGAGAAAGAAAAGAGAGGCACCTGCACAGACACAGGTGGGCAGGAGAGCTGTCCTGGTGGTTTTACATTGAAGAAGCAAAATTAAAAGGACAAAAGAAGTGAAGCAAGGATAGCTAGTGAGGTTTTACAGATGAACTCTTCTCTAGGGGGATATTAAAAAATCGAAAGATAAATATAAACCATGAGGCATAGTATGGGCAGAGGGGGCATCTGTTATATGGAAGGAGACTACAGCTGGATCATTTAGCAGAAATGTACTGTGTGGAGGGTCAGGGCTTGTCAGAAGAGATGTAATATACAAAGTCATTGAATTCAGAGAATGGTGTACAGATTACCACGCCCTTATGTAGGGACAGCAGAGTAACTATTCTTTCATAATTGAGGTGACAAAAAAGAGCCAAGAACAGAGCTGGAGGAGAGAACCTGAGACTGAAGTCATCTAACCCATGAAGAGTGGCCCAGGCATCAAAGTTGCTTCCCCTGATGAATAATGTTGTAATGAGAAAAGCAACATTCAAATTAGGAAGAGAGTAATTACAGGCAGAGTCACCCACGGCCTTGGGAAAAGCCTGGGGAGAAGTTTGGGAGGAGTGTGGAGTGAAAAGATATGAAATTGTGCCAGAACAAATGAGTCATGTGAATGTTAAATATAAAAGGGTTAACTTAATTTCACCAGAGGTACTGCTGCCCTGTTCTCCCAGTGCCACTGGTATAATTATTGGCATTATTGCCTGAAAGAACCAAGAACCTGGGGAAGAAACAAAATCCCAATTTCCTAGCACCTGGGGCAAGTGGCAGTACCTTCCACTGACAGTGCTTGCCTTGTCTTTTTGTTGCTCTGTATTTCTTTGGTATCCATCATATGTCTTTCTGTGATAGAGCTGTTTTACAGAGTGGTTAGAGGAGATACTATAAATCTGGGGAGAGAACATGAAGAAAGGCCTGTCTGAAAGAGGTATACTGGAAGAGTCAGGCTAAGGAAGGACAGATGTCAGAGATGAAGCTCAAGAAACAGGTAAGCTCCATACTAGCTTTATCCGGAAACCATAGGGGAACTGCTGAGGAATTTTAAGCTGACAAGTGTTATGACCAGATTTATATTTTAGAAAGTTCTCCATGGCAGCTGTTTGTCAGATGGATTGGATGGAGGCAGGACTGGTTCCAGAGTGGCCAGTTAAGAATCTGTTATAGTAATCCAATCTAAAGATGGTGAGGCCAGAAATAACACAGTGACAGAGAGGGCAAGGAGGAAAGGAGGAAAGGATAATTTGGAGAGAGAGAGAGAAGAAATTAAGGAGGTTCCCTTGAGTTACTTTGTTGGGGCGCCTGGGTGGAAGATGACAGTGCCACTGATCGGAACATGGAATACCATTATTATGGCAAGAGTGGAGTCTCTTAAAGTAAGATTAAGTTGACATACAATAAAATGCACAGAAGGGAGGCATACAATCCAGTGGATTTTTTTATGTATGTACTCAATGTAACTGACAGACCAGTCAAAATATGAAACATTTCTTTTTTTCTCTAAAGTTTTCCTCTAAAGTTTCCCTCAATCCTTACCCCATTGGCAAGCACTGTTCTGATTTTTTTAATTTTGTGTATACTTTTTTTTTAAAGATTTATTTATTTATGCATACAAGAGCTGGGGTACTGGCCAAAGGTGTGGGGGGTGAGAGGATTCACCAGAGACAAGAGTGGGGAGCAGAACAGGCAGATGAACTGAAATACACTGCTGAGGGGAGCAGCGGGTAAGGCAGGAGAGGTCTGCTGTGCCATGTGGGCCCCTTCCCTGGCGGGGGATGGAACTCGCACTGCTGTGCTGCAGATGCTTTGCGGTGCAGCACTTAGCCTGCTGCACCACCAGGAAAACCCTTATTTTTCATTTTTGTATAGTGTGTATTTCTCATCCCTGTGAAATTCTCATTACCAATTCACTCATCCACCATCACCTTAGTCCCTTGGGCTTTTCCCACCCATTTTTTCACCATAGATTATTTTTTACTTCTTTGACATAGAACCCTGTGATATCTTATCACTGTGACTGGTTTCTTTGGCTCAGTGTATTGTCTTTGTGATTCATCCATGTTATTGCTTGTATCAATAGTTCAATAGTTTCATCCCTCCCCCTTTTTTGCTGCATAGTGTTCCTGTGTATGAGTACACCACAATTTATTTTTCATTTTCCTATTGGTGGACATTTGGGTTTTCTCCAATTTTTTGTTTTGCTATTATAATGAAGCGTTTGTAAATATTCTTGTATAAGTCTTTTTGTAGATGCTTATCTTGGGTAAACATCTTCAAATAGAGTTCCTGAGTCAGGGAGAGATGTGTGTTTAATGCAGAACACACTGTCCAACAGTTTTCTAAAGTGATTCTAGTAGTTTATTCTTCTGCCAGCCATGTAGGAGAGTTCTGGATGCCCCACATCTTCGCTGCTTTGATATTTTTAGCATTGTTAAGCTTTGTGTGAAGTGCACATATCTATCTCATCATGGTTTTGCTACAAATCAAATAATAATAAATAATAACAACATTGAGCATCTTTTCATAAACTTACTGACCATTGATTTTTTTTTTTTATTCCTTACCTTTTTTTTGATTTATTATTTGCCACTTGTTTACATAACTATGATTTTGGGAGTGCAACTTCACACCTCCACATGTGAATGTGCTTACTTACCCTTCACCAAAGCTCTGGGCCATTCTTTTCATTCATGAAGTTTCTTTTCAAATCTTTTGACTATTATTGGTCTTATAAATTGGTGAGTTGTGGGATTTCTTAATAGATTCTAGACATAAGCCTCTTTGTTTTATATGTATATATGCATTACAGATATTTTCTTCCATACTATCATTTACCTTTTCATTTTCTTAATGATTTTTTTGATGAACACAAATTTTAACTTTGACAGACCAATTTTAATTTTTTTTTGGTGATTACTGCTCTCTGTTTAAATAATCTTTGCCTACCTTAAGGCTGTGAACATATTTTCCTTTTAGAAAATATGTTTTCTAGAAGTTTTATGACAGGTATGGATTTTATGTTTAGGTCTGTACTCATAAGTTAGTTTTGCATATGGTATCAAAAGTTCATTTTTCCATATGGGTATCAAGTTTTCCAGCTCTATTTGATGAAAAGACTTTTCTTTATCCTTTGAATTTCATCAGTGTTTTGTCAAAAAATAATTGACCATGTATAAAGGAATCTGGTTTTGGACCCTGTTTTTCTTGTGCCAGTACCACATTGTCTGTGGCTGATCTGTTGAGGGGGTCTCTAATTTATGTTGTCATTTTTTCAAAAAAGAGTGTTAAGTTTTATTCTAGCAGGTGGTTAAGTTACTGATAGATATGGGCATGGGTGGTTTAATAGAGAATTAGTAGAACATGTGCACATAAGGAAAAAATTAAAATTAAAAATGTTTTTTAAATTACTGGCAGAAGGCCTCCCTGGTGGTGCTGAGGTTAAAGACACAGCATTATCAAGCTGTTGCCAGCCACTCCAGCATGAGTTCAGTCCCCTGCCAGGGAGATTAACCCACATGGTGCAGCAGACCTCTCCTGCCTCACCCGCTGTTCCTCTCAGCAGTGTATTTCAGTAGATCTGCCTGTTCTGCTCCCCACTTTGTCTCTAGTGAATCCTCTTACCTCTTCACACATCTGGCCTATACTCCAGTTCTTGTATGCATAAATAAATAAATCTTTTTTTAAAAATTACTGGCAGAACCCTTTGCTTCTGTCAGATTTGCTTTTCTCCTTCCAATTTGAATTTATTCCTGTGGTACATGGTTTTGGAGTCTCAGGGTGCACACTTCATATTCTGGGCTAGAGTTCCCTTTTCTCCCAGCTGTGAATGACTCAGTGCCACTGTGTTGCTTTAGCAGATAGTCTCTTCTTGCTCTCTGCGTGCCTAGCTTTCAGCCAAGAAGCTGGCCGCCCACCCCACTCTGACTCTGTGTCTCTCACTCCGTCCCGGGACATGCCCCAGATTCCAGCCACTTCAGCAGCACAGAAGGCAAATGTACCTGCTCAGTGAGGCTAGCACTGGGCTTGGGCACTATCTCCCTCCACTGCAGTGAGAAGATGCCCGGGACGAAAGCTGTGGTGGTCATGATTCTCCTTCATGCTTTCCCTCAAAGGGACTGATCACAGTCGCGCACGGCTTGCTTTTCAGTGCCTGAAAGCATATTTTAATTTGTCTCATATTTTGTCCAGCTTTATGGTTGTTTGTGGTAGAAGGGAGAATCCAGTTGTAGTTATTCTATTCTGGATTGAAATGGAAGTTGAAGTTCCATTTTGGATAGGATGCTGAGTTTTCAGTATCCATGGAACAGCCAGGTAGAAATGCCAACAGGCAATTGGATGTTCGTGGATGGTACTTGAAAGAGACACAGGAGCTGAAGATGCAGATTGTATCATGAATTTATGGTAATTGAAGTAGTAATTGAAGCCAAGGGAATTTGTGTGATCATTTAGCTACAGAATGATAACTAGATTTTGAATGGTGAGAGAAGGAGTAGAAGAATGTTTTTCTCACAGAAACCTTGAGGTGTGGCTAAAGAAGTAGGTGCGAAACAGGCAGCATGGCGTCACAGAAACCACCGTGAATAAAGTGGCGTTCATCTGGGGGTGCAGCTGTCAGGAACCGGCTTTCTCCAGTCCCTCTGAGGACGTGGTGAAGTCTCACTGTGCCATTGTTAGAGACAAACCATCATACTGTAGAGTTCAGAACACATCTGTCTTGGGAAAGCTCAAATTTTCCTCAGCCAAAAGCACATGTTTATGCTTCTGCTTTTCTTGGAGTTTAGGTAGCTGACAAGTATGAGCTTTAGTTCATAAAATTGGGAGGAAAACCAAGCAAGACCCTGGAGAGGGTTCCAACTTGATAAAAGTCAGCTGTGATGCCTGTCCTGTTTATTGCTGCAGCTGTCTAGACCTTCAGGTTTGGACATTGCTCTGGGTCATCTAAGTAAGCCCCTTGCTGTTTTAAGTGAGAACTGACACTCATAAACAAGAGGGCTTTAACTGAGCATGAATAACAGAAACCCAGAGAAGCCAGCTTAAGCAAAATGGAGGCTGTGTTATGAATTTGGAGGTAGCTGATGGCAAAGGCATCTCAAGCTGAGCGTTGAGAGTAGTCTAGAACCTGCATATGATCGAGAAACTGGGATGCCCCTGGTCCACCCTTTCTGTCAGCTTCTTCTCTGTCTTGGAGTCATTCTTCTCTGACATAGACTAGCATCCTCTGTACCATCACGACCCCCCTTCTGAGAATGGTCATCAGTAACTATAACTGGTTTATAGTTTACAGTTTAGGATGTAAGCCATTCATTCCTCTCCATTCGGATAGGAAACCAGATTCTGCCATTGCAAATTATATTCCCCCGGGGGTACAGTGGCCCAGTGGGAGCCCTTCCACATCCAACAGTTGCAGTCAGGAGCTGGGCTAGTGTTGTTTTGCACACATGGCTGTGGGGTGTAATCAGATGGTATAAATTGTTGGTGGGAGGACAGATAATTTCCAGAGAAAACAAGGGTGCAGGTGGCTGGGCACCCAGCCCAGTAGATGTTTAGGACACTTAGGGCTATGTTGGTAACTAGTGGCAGAGCCAGGACCCAAACCCATAGCGGGCTTTCCTGAGGCTGCACCACATGCGTGACCGTGGTAACTACTTCATCTGGAGTGAGGAGAGATGGGCAGACAGACACTCATCACCTCTGTTCTTGTTCCTGTTGGTATAAAAATATAGAGGTCCCTTCCCTGGGAGTGTACTCATCCAGAGCTCTAGGAACGTAATAGCCAAAGGGGTTTCCCTCTGCATTAGTCCATGCTCTTTGGGTTACAGGTCACAGAAACTCAAACCGGCTTAAATAAGAGAATTCATTGGAGGTGCAATGAGTTATGTCACAGACTTGAAGAACTAGATTTCAGGGACTCCTCAGGAATTGAAACCAGTTCCACCAGGACACACAGAACAGTCCTCACTTTATTTCTCTCTGAGTTTTCATCTTTGATCTCTATTCTTCATGCTTGGCTCCTAGCACCAAGATTTTCTCCACCACGAGCGGAACCTACCTGCCTGAAGTTCTGGGGTAATACCCTTATAGTATCTTGCCAAAGAGAAGAGAGACTTCCCTTCTGGTTCCAATAGGAAAGGCGTAGAGAAGGATTCCAGTAGAGGGGATCGAGTCCTGTGATTAACCGAACTTCGTTAGTTGGAGTATTTGAACAAGGGGATAATAAAGCAGGGTAAAAGCCTCTTGCTTTGTGTCTGTCTCCCAGGTGATTATGGAGGCTGGAGGGCTCCCCCTGGAGCTTTGGCGCATGATCTTGGCCTACCTGCATCTTCCCGACCTGGGCCGCTGCAGCCTGGTGTGCAGGGCCTGGTACGAGCTGATCCTCAGTCTCGACAGCACCCGTTGGCGGCAGCTGTGTCTGGGCTGCACTGAGTGCCGCCACCCCAACTGGCCCAACCAGCCTGATGTAGAGCCTGAGTCTTGGAGGGAAGCCTTCAAGCAGCATTACCTTGCCTCCAAGACGTGGACCAAGAATGCTCTGGACTTGGAGTCCTCTGTCTGCTTTTCTCTATTTCGCCGGAGGAGGGAACGACGCACGCTGAGCGTGGGACCAGGCCATGAGTTTGATAGCTTGGGCAGCGCCTTGGCCATGGCCAGCCTGTATGACCGGATTGTGCTATTCCCAGGCGTATATGAAGAGCAAGGTGAAATCATCCTGAAGGTGCCCGTGGAGATTGTAGGCCACGGGAAGTTGGGTGAAGTGGCCCTGTTAGCGAGTATTGACCAGCACTGCTCAACCACGCGCCTGTGCAACCTTGTCTTCATGCCAGCCTGGTTCTCGCCCTTCATGTTTAAGGTGAGTGTCTGCACCTCGTGTTTGGACTGTCCAGTCCTAATCCTGGACTTTGGCCTCTTCTGAGTGGGTTGGTTACTCCTTTTTTGTTAGAAATGAGAATTTCACGTTGTCTGGATGCACACTCGTAAGTTCTGTACCAGCTGAGAAATAGGCACAGAGACCCATAGAGGCCTTCCTGGCAAAGGAGTGTTAAACAGTGAGCCTTGGATTTGAGGCCAAAATTGCTGTATATTTTATGCTTCCAAACTGGATCAACTGGAGCTACAGGCTGAGCAACGAGGTGGGAAAGCCAGGTTCGGGAGCATGCCACGGGTGACGGGAAGCAGAGAACACCTCAGTAGTTCATGGTGGCGAGCCCTGAGAGAGCCAGAGTGGGGCAGCTCTGCGCACCTGTCACCCCAGCACCTGAACCCTACCCTGTGGCCGTCAGGGAGGGTCAGGAGCCTCTCAGGATTAGTCACTTCTCAGGTGTCACTGGAGGGATCAGGGAATATTAGCTGGGGCAGCAGGCCGGGACGCATACTATGTGCAGAGCCAAGAGAGGGTGCAGAGACAGAGAGTGCCGTGAAAGGGTGAGAGCCAGAGGACTGTCACGTGAGCTGGTACGTTCTTTATGTACCAAGGCCCTGAGCTGGGACTCCAGAAGTCTTGGTCAAATTGGGCTTACATGCCAGCCCATGTTTGTAAAAACTCACAGCTCTCCCTGTCTCTGATCATACCAGAGTGACCCTCTCTTGCTCACTTCCCGTGTTAGCATGTGTTGATTCCTTTTCATCCAGCATCCTCTGAGCATTTAGCTTCTTCCCTCACCCCCATATTCATCCCCTCCCAACTTTTTCATAAGATTTGAAGTTTTTAGGAAGCTCCTGCTACCCAACATGAACTTTTCTGCCATTATCCATGTCCACGCTTGTCTCTCTTCCCTGGGGTTGGAAGAAGGGAAGGGCAGGCAATTCCCTGCTGCCTCCTTCCGATGGAGCAACTCCCCAGGTCATCCTAGGGCCAGCTGGACTGGCCTGGTGGGGAAAGGAACGTGATCGCAGGGCAAAGAGCCCCTCCATGCTCGACCCTGCATCAGGAGAAGCTAGAGTTTTGACTAGCAAAGCATTGCTGATATATCTGTTTTCTCATGTTCACTTCCCAGACAACATCGGGTCACGTCCAGTTTGACAACTGCAACTTTGAGAATGGGCACATTCAGGTCCATGGCCCAGGCACCTGCCAAGTGAAGTTCTGCACCTTCAAAAACACCCATGTCTTCCTGCATAATGTGCCCCTGTGTGTCCTGGAAAACTGTGAATTTGTGGGCAGTGAAAACAACTCTGTGACTGTTGAGGGCCACCCATCTGCAGATAAGAACTGGGCTTACAAATACCTACTGGGGCTAATCAGGGCCTCGCCCAGTTTGCTCCCCACAGAGGACTCTGACTCTTTAATGTCCCTAGACTTAGAGAGCAGGGACCAGGCCTGGAGCCCAAGGACCTGTGATATTGTCATTGAGGGCAGCCAGAGCCCTACCAGTCCAGCCTCCAGCTCCCCAAAGCCAGGCTCCAGGGCTGGCTCACAGGAGGCAGAGGTGGGCAGTGATGGGGAAAGGGTAGCCCAGACCCCAGAGAGCAGCGATGGAGGCCTGAGTCCCAGCGGGGATGACGACGATGAGGACCAGCTCACATACAGACTGTCCTACCAAGTGCAGGGCCCACGCCCTGTACTGGGGGGCTCCTTTCTGGGTCCACCACTACCAGGAGCCTCCATTCAGCTGCCCAGCTGTCTGGTGCTGAACTCACTGCAGCAGGAGCTGCAGAAGGACAAGGAGGCCATGGCACTGGCCAGCTCTGTGCAGGGCTGCCTCATTCGCAAGTGTCTTTTCCGTGATGGGAAGGGAGGCGTCTTCGTCTGTTCCTATGGTCGAGCCAAGATGGAAGGAAACATCTTCCGGAACCTGACTTACGCTGTGCGGTGTATACATAATAGCAAGGTGCTGGCATAGGCTTACTCCGAAGAACCCTGAGCTGCACTGGGTCCCCAGGAACCTAGATTTTGATTTGCAGGAGGGTTTCTGTGCCTATATGCATGAAAGCCTTGCTGGGACCATTTTGCATTTTCCTAAAGAAGGACTTTTTTTTTTTAATGCTACTGTTTGTTTTTTTTTTAAGATTTTATTTTATTTATGCATACAAGAACTGGACTACAGGCCAGAGGTGCGGGAGTTGAGAGGATTCACCAGAGACAGAGTGGGGAACAGACTAGGGAACAGAATAGAATCCATAGAGGCAGGACTAGGGCTGGAACCCAGATCTTCCACCTCCTTTCACTGCATCAGGCTGCTTCTTGGACATGTCACCCAAGTCCTAGTGGAAGGAAACGGAGAAAATTCTGGGAGACATGATTGTTGCCTTTGATTCCAAATCTGTGTGGGGTGATTGAGAAGGTTTCTTGGAAAGGAGTTGTCTACTAAATAGGATGAGTAGCAGTTAGCATGGAAAATGGGACACATGTACTGAGAAGGGGTGCAGAGTAAGCCAGAGAGCAGGGACGTCCTGTGCTAGGGTGTGGGTATGTGGCTGAGTTCAAGAATGATGTGAAGCGGAGGAAGAGCGTGAGAAATGAGGCCGAGGAGGTGAACAGAAGCCCCCCTCTCCCAGAGCCCGGAGACCCCACTGAGACATGGGCCTGTCTGCTAAAGGCTGCGTCCCGTCATGGATGCATCCGTGTCTTGCATGCGCAGGGCAATCTGCAAATCCCACAGATGGCTGAGAACAGGAAGATCGCATGGCATGCTCCTAGGCTTGAGTCTCACTTCTCCGCTAATTGTGAGCTTACCTTCCTCTGTAATTGGAAACAAGCATTCTCACCCTGCCCCTCTCCTCGGGGGTTTGTGAGCATCCAGTGCTGTATTTCATCCTATTGTAATACGTTACTAGTGGTATACAAGTTATACTGATGTATATTTTTACTAACTACAGTTAAGACAATCTCTAGAAAGATATTCTAGATTTTGGATCTAATTAGGAAGTACAATAAGAAAATACAAAGGGCAATGCACCCCCTTAATAAGCTGTGTGCTGGCTTGTGGTGCCTTGTTTACAGGGACTGCCTTATTCCAGTGCTTCTGCTTGTCCTTTAGTTTGGAGCTCCACTGCCTTTTCCACTCCAGGATAGTACACCAAGAAAAGATTCCAAACAGGCAAGAATAGGCCTTTGTCTTATAAAATGTAAAGGAAAGTGGGAGAGGACAACCCCCCCCTCCCCCCCCCCCCCCCCCACCTCTCGACTCCCAGTCCTCTGGTGCTTTCTCAGGCTGGTGAATTTCATGCCTGTGGAAGTGGTGGATCTAGAACTTGGTTCCATTCAAGGTGGCTGTGCCCTTGCACCCCTGGGAAAAATCTTGTAGCCCCAGTGTGTATTAGATTTTGAAGACCACTAAATACCGTCGTCTCTGAGCTTTCCATCCCCCATCCAGTTGTGAGTAAGGCACACAGAACCAAGCTTCCTGCCAGGTTTTGTTAACGAACTGATGTGAGCTTAATGAGGGGCCTGCAGGGCAAGGCCAGGCCGGGTGGGAGACTGCCGAGCTGGTGAGCATGGTGGGAAGTGGCTGTGCTGGTGCTGAGGCTCCTCTTGCCTGTGGGTTGAACAGCATGGACCAGATGGTAAGGAAAAGACTCAGCGTCCCCCAAGTGGTTTTTTTTTGAAAACCATGAGAACAAAACAAACACTTTCTCTCTCTGCATAGATCGTCATGCTCAGAAATGACATTCACCGCTGCAGGGCTTCAGGCATCTTTCTGCGCTTGGAGGGCGGGGGCCTGATCGCCGGCAACAACATTTACCACAACGCAGAGGCTGGGGTAGACATCCGGAAGAAGTCCAACCCGCTCATCCTGGTACTTTCTCTCTGTCTTCATGCCCTTTTCAGACTGACTCTTGCTTCTTCTCTGAGGATACTTAAATGAATGTTGCAGTCTGGAATTTATATTACTCCCTTTCGCAGTGGTTCGTTCCTGCCCTTTTCTGTGCTGTGGCTCCGGGCCCCTTTTCTCCGTGTGTTGGGAAGGAATGGCTTTGGCTAAGTCACTGCCCTGCTCTCCTTGTGGGTCAGAAAGTGAACCAGAGAGAGCTTTCTCCGGGCCCTCACTCAGCCCAGGTTCACTGAGGTTGGCTGTGAATGAAGACACAACGCCTGCCCTGAAAGACAGGTAGATCCAAAATAAGAAAAAAAAACACAGAGTGAGCTCTTTTCTGTGAAAAGGACACTTATTCCAGTACTTCTGAGTACTGGACACTTAATTCTGAGACTTCTTGGATGTTGTGAGGACACAGTTAGATTTTATACCAGCGTGAAAGCCACGGAGCTCCAATGACAAATGAGAAGTGAGACTAGGCCCTCGGTCTGCTCTGACCTTCCCCGGTTGATAGGTTTTCCAGAAACTGGGAAATGTGTGACTTTGTGATCTTGGAAAAAATAATACCCACCGTTAGGCGTAGCGCCTACTATATGCCAGGGACAGTTCTAAGTACTTCGTGTGTTTAGTCATGGCTCGGTCCTCACGCAGCCTCTAAGATAGAATCATTAGTCCCATTTTATAGGTGAAGACATTGAGGCACAAAGCAGGGACTAAGGGTCTTGCCCAGAGTCACACTCATGACAGAGCTGGAGTTAAGTCCAAGGCTGACCCTGAACCCCTTACATCTACACTGCCCTTGCAAAGCAGAGACAGGAAAATTCTCCCGTGTTTAAAGAGATGTCTACCCAGTGCCCTCTGCCAACCCCTTTCTTTCTGTGTTTCTGCCAGGCAGCTGGTGTTTGATGCTTGCCCTTGGCTTAGGAAATTATTGCCATTGTTGCCAGAGAGATAAGTGGAGTTTGGCTTCCCAGGGACAGAGGGGACAGGCCAGTTTAGCAGGTGGAGGGGGTACTGGGGTATCATTTCAGCCCTGGCTTTGTTCAGGTGTGGGGACGGGCGTGCCATGCCTCTCTTTCCCCTCCCCTCCCCTCCCCTCCTCTCCCCTTCTCCCCTCCCTTTCCTCTTCCTTCTCCCTTCCCTTCTCCCCCTCTCCTCTCTCTCTCCTCTCTCCTCTCCCACTGTGAGGGACTTCTTTGAGTCTGTGCTTGCCCTAGTGAGTCTGCCAAAGCTGAGAAAATCTGCAAAGTGAGTAAGAATAGGAGCACTTGCAGCATCAAATGCTTTCAAGCAAACTAGAACTTTGTTTTGTGAAATCACTTTGGAAGAGAGACAGTGAGCTTCCCGGTTGGGATTGTATGGAATTGTATTGGGGCTATAATGAACAATTAGAGTGAACTGGTTTTATTATAATTTAAAAAGTAATTTTCTCATTATGCATAAACAGCTGAGTGGGCTCAGAAAAACTAGATTTGCAATCTGGCTCTGTCGCACACATGCCCTGGATCTGTCTCTCCATTTGTGTAACAAGGCATCGGACATTCTTACCTGTAGGGTCCTTACAGTCCATGTCTGTGGCCTCATGCGCATGGGACACAAGTTCCCCTAAGCCTTTCTACAGAATCTCCCCTGAATGAGAAGAGAGGACTAGAAGCCAAATCTCTTAGGACTAAGCCCTTCTCTTAGGACTATGCTTAGCTAACATTTTCATGTACAGGGTGCTGGGAGGAGGGCTCCCTGAACCCTGGACAGTATGGCCTGGCCAGATAATTGTGTTTGGAGACTTTTGGGGTGCTCAGAAACCTTCAGTAGCAAGGCTTACAGGAGAAGTGCCATCCACACCCCAGAGGCGGGCAGGGAAGACACCCATCTTCAGATCCTTCCTGATGCGTTTGAGGGCGTGGCCCTGGGCAGGAAGGAGGACAGCACCACAGTCCACTTGTCATGTGCTAGGTGCCCTCCGGGGACCCTGTTTCCGCTGCTTCTCACCCTGACTTCTCGCAGGATTGTCTGACCCATTCTGTGGTGTCTCTTGTTCACGCGCAGTGTAACCAGATCCACCACGGCCTTCGCTCTGGCATTGTTGTCCTTGGCAATGGGAAAGGCATCATCCGGAACAATCAAATCTTTTCAAATAAGGAGGCTGGCATTTACATCCTGTACCACGGGAACCCAGTCGTGAGGTATGTACTGCTGTGCTCAGCCGGCGTGCTGTCCCCAGTCCCTTTTTACCTCTCACTTTTCTGTTTCCCTACTCCATCCCCCACCACTGCCATTTCAAAATGTTTCTTGTTTCTTGTTGTTTGGAAACAGCTGTAGAGATGCAAGCAGTATGCCATAGCAGTGACACTGCTTTGTGTTTGTGTGTTCCCTTCTGGTTAACTACAGTAGCCATTCTATTCAACAAACAGGCCAAGGCCTTCAAATAGTGAGAATGAAGGTAAACAAAGGGACTCTGCCTCCTGGAGGCTCATTCTAGTCTGGAGGGCATATGTGCCCCAAAGTAACCTAACATAGAGAAGGCATAGAGATTGCAACTCCAGTCTGTTGACAGTGACTGCCTGGGACCCTGTTACAGTCAGGAGGCTAAAGGCGGCCTCAGCAAGCGCGCAGGCCATGACCAGTATGGGGGCCGCAGGTGAGAGGGGCACTGGCAGGATAGAAGCGTTATCTGCCTTTCCTGCTCAGATGGGGCACACTGAGGCATGCCATGGAAGTGGGCCGAGGGGGGGGGGGGAGTTTCTGGCTAGGGGAAGCAGGAGCATCTTCACGTAAGGGTGGCGCTAGTGTTGGGATCAGGTGGAAACTGGACTTTTGTGAAGACAGGGAATGGAGCTTTCCATGGAGTGAAACATGAACCAACGTAGCAGAACACAACAGACTCAGGGCTTAGTCGCAGACAGCCCTCGTGGCTTGAGAAGGAGTCGGACACAGCTGCAGCAGTGGTATAGAATATTTTAAATTGGGGTGGGCCCTGAAAGTCTCGGGTCCTGTGGTCACTGCAGGATGACTTTTTACACCCTGATGGCAGTCCATCTACCATGCAGTGTGTTGGCAAGGGGTGATGAAAAGCAGGTCACTGTTACCAAGGCTGGCTTGGCTGAGGAAGGCCTTATGTAGACCAAGTAGAGGAAGGTGGAATTTATTTTCTTTATGTGATAGGGAAATTATTCAAAATTTGAAGCCAAAGGTTCATACAGTGATGTCTGCACTTAGGAAAATAACTGGCATTTATGTGCAGCAAATACATTCTGAGGCTGTCCCTGGCATTATTCCACATCCTTTCCCATCTTGTATGGCCTTTGTATTTATGACTTTGAAATGTTTCAGAACGTGTTTTGATAGTCCCTTATTTTTTGAACCCATTACTATACTGTTAGGAATCAACTTCTCAGCGTTACAGACAACTTACTAAAAAACATTTAGTAGTCACAGAGCTCTTTTCCATCATTTGCATTATTGCCTTAAGGTAAGAGTGTTTGTACACATGCATGTTATTCACTTAACACACACTTAAGTGTATGTAAAGATGGGACAGTGACTTAAAAAAAAGTATATAAAAGCAGTTTCTACTCCTTGGAGTCTTACGCTGGACATGTGTACTACATGTGTAACCTCAAGGAGGTTACACATGAGCACTTTACAAGGTCTTCGAGCAGAACGCCAGACAATCCCAACCACACTTTCAGCTGAGTGTGTTAGGGGAGGACATCTGCGTTCTGCTTGAAGGGTAAATAGGATCTCATGGCCTGGCAAGAGGCATTCTGGGCCCAGAGACAGTGAAATTTAAGATAAGTCTGAGAAAATGTGATAAACGTGATGTGTGCACAAGATGCTCAGGGGAACTGAGCGGAAGATCAGCCTCCGCAGGAAGGTGAACTGGAGAACAGGGGACCTAGATGCACGTGTGGCAGGTAAAATGGTTTTCCATGGGTGTCCCTGTCCTGATCCTTAGGACCTCTATTACCTTACATGACAAAAGGGACTTCGCAGTAGTGATTAAGTAAAGGACCTTGAGTTGGGGAAATGGTTCTGGATTGTCCAGTTTCCCAGTGTAATCACAAGGGTCACTGTAGCCAGAGGCCGGAGGTAGAGAAAAGGAACCATGACAACAGAAGCAGGGGTTAGAGTGGTGATGCCACGGCCAAGGAAACGGGCAGCCACCTAAAGCTGGACAAGATGAGAAACAGACTCCCCTCCAGAGCTCCAGACCCAGGCCTGTTAGACTTTCATTCTGCCTTACACGACCCGTTTGGGACTCCTGATCTCCTAAACTGGAAAAAAATAAATTTGTGTTATTTTGAGCTACAAAATTTGTGGTAATTTGTTACAGCAGTTGTAGACCAAGCTAGGAAGTTGAGACTTTAAAATCAAATCAGCGTCTTTGGTTCTTAACATAATCACTTGGAGAGAGCAGGTTGTGCTTTTACCCTTTATGTTTCTTTGTGGTAGGTTGTAGGGACCTGGGGGAGGGTACAGGATGAATTTCAAGATCTCTGAAGTGACCCAAATAAGGCAAACCGCGGCATTTTTTTTCTTGCCAGTGAGAGTTACATAACCTATCCTGTCTCTTTTCTGCCTTGGCTGCAGAGAAGCACAGGTCTCCAGCTGTGCTCATCTACAGTAAATACTCCTTCCGTGATTCTTGCTATGAATGTTGGTCCCCTTTTTCTAAATGCTTTCTGATACCCCTTTTATCTTTATTCTGCTCGCCCTCTGTACACAGCATATCTTTATCCAAGTGTCCATGGATCCTCTGTGGGATTAGATTTGTATTAAAATGTATCAGTCTGCATTTGTTGCTATGTCATAGCTCTCAGAAATGGAGGCGGCTAGTGCCCCAGCCCAGGGGCTGCATCTGACTGTGAATTCTAGAAACCTGCAATAACCATCAGTCAACAGAACTTTAATCAGATCAAAGCTACCTTAGTTACGAGGGGGAAATGGGGGTTTTTAAACAAATAATTCCTCTTGTTCAGCTCCAAAATGCATAGTGTAAATGAATTGATAATTTGGCTTACCCAGAATCAACATAGGTACTGTTTTTCGCCCAAGGAAGTAAAACTTTCAGGCACTCCCCCAGAAACAGGAAAACATAGTCAACCAACTGTGCGCAGTGACATTCTATAGGGTGTCAGGCCCTGTGGGAGCCTCTGAAGGGCCAGAGGACTACGTAAGCCCCTGTCTCTCAGTGACATGGTGGGAAGTAGGAGAACTGCCTCCTGAGAAAGGGGACAGGTCCTTCCAGGAGGGAAGGGGAGCCCGGCATTCCTCTTAATCAAAATAACAAAATAACATAATTAAAATCAGAATAACATACACAGATGTATGTTCTCCAGGATAGTCCAGTTCGGTCTAAGACTAGCTTTGTTTTCACAACAGTGGAGTGTCTCTCTCTGTAGTTTCCTTTCTCTTCCACTGTGGCTCACCCGTCCCATGAGGTTTCACATTCGTGTTGTCTAATGTTCTTGAAACTACCTTTTTGAAATCCGGTTTTCTTCTTTTAGGGCGTGTCATTATTTCACATCGTTCAGGTACACAGGTGATGAACACAAGATGGGGTGGAGTAGCTGTCAGATACAATCAGAAGATGGCAGGCTCATTAGGGAGTCTGAGCCCGGCTGGGGCACAGGTCACTCCCACACATACAGAACAGTGTCTCTGGACTTGTTGACGCCACCACGACTTTACCTGTGACCTGTGCACATGTTGGCATCCGTTAATAGAGGTGTCTATATTGGATGACGGTCAAGAGCGTCCACAGAGACTTGGATATGGTTAGGCTTACTTGGCATAGCTGTGGGTTGAATTTTGGTCAAGGTGTCTGAATAATAAAGATTTCTTGCTGGCAGACTTCTAGGGCTTCAGGAAGTGCTTTATGCCCCCATGGACTTGAGCCAGCTGGGGAAGCCCACAGGAAAAGGCATTCACCTTGAATTGGCGTTGTCTGAAGCGTGACTGATCTGCCCTCACCTCTTTGTCTTGTTCTCCTTTCATTTTAGCGGGAACCACATTTTCAAGGGCCGCGCGGCTGGCATAGCAGTGAATGAGAATGGCAAAGGCCTCATTACAGGTAGGGGTGGGAACTGCCTGGAACTGTGACCAGTCCAGCAGCCAAGTCAGCATCTTGGCTTCACCACTGCCCAGTCCTCCCCTTGCACATATCAGCCCCCTTCTCTGAAGAGCGGGCTAGGACTCGGGAGCTGCTGCCTATACTAGCCGGGCTTATCAGGCAGAGGTCCTGGGTGGGTGGGATTGCCTGCACTTTGCCAGACTGTGCTTATGGGATCGCACTGGGTGGCTCGTAGAACATTGTCAAAAACATGCCACACAGTGAATGAAAATCCCCTCCTGGCTTTTCCCATGTGCCTGCCTCCTCTGGAAAGCCACTCCCATTCTCCTCCGCCCCGCCAACTTCCTGTCCTTAGGGTCTCAGCTTAAGTATCACTTCCTCAGGGAAGCCTGCCCTGATCCTCATTACACACATAAACACTCGCTATGTCTAGAGGCCTGCTCTGTGGGACATTTTACTTAATTTCTTAGTGATCTGCTTAATGTCAGTCTCCTTTGCTGTCAAGTGGTAACTTCTGTGAGGCAAGGGTCAGGTGTGTCTGGTGCACTGACTTAGCCTCAGCACAGAGGACAGCCGTGCCTAAACGCAAAAGCGAGTCAGCGAGTATCAGGCTCCTTCCGACTGAGTGCAGCCCTCTTCATTCGTCAGATGTTTACCGAGCACCAGGGACATGGCAGTGAACAGAACAGACACCAGCCCTTCTCCCAGGAACTGACATTTTAGGGAGGAACGCACAGAACTGAAAAAAAAAGTGCACCTACACAAACAAGGAAAGTTGTGCCCGAGGGTGGCGAGTGCGCTACAGATGGTGATGGAGTCACTGCAGGCGACTGTGCGGTCAGGGCAGGCTTTCCTGAGGGGGGGACGTATAGTGAGGACCTGAATGATGGGAAGGAGCCTGGAAAGAGGCTGAATTCCTACCAGGCTGCCTGAGGGAAGAGACCTGCATGCTTAGGGAGCGGGGATAGCTGTCGCTTGTGTGACTGGGGCGCAGCGAGCGAGGATGAGGGGTCTGACGGGGTCATAGACAGGACAGGACGGGACTGGTGATAGGGTCTCTCAAGCCTTTGCTTTCGGCCCTCCCCGGTGCCGGGGCAGCAGTGTCCCAGGACCACCACTCTGACTTTTGGCTCTTCAGCCCACTCCTGAGAGGCGTGGGAGTGGAGAGGGACTGCGCGGTCAGGGCCCAGGGCTGAGGCTGAGCGGACAGGCTGGCGCCTTGAAGGCTTGTGTGGGGTTGGCTGCAGTCCACCTCCAAGCCCTCCCAGAATCAGCCCCAAGGGTGGATGTTCCCTGCCTGGCCGTGATCCAGCCACTTAAAGCCAGTTTATTCTTGGTCTTCAGCCCTCGGTGCCGTGGGGTACAGTGAGTAATAGGATATAGGAGAACACGAGACAGACACAAGCCTTGTCCTGGGGGAAAGGACAGAAGACAAGTCTTTAAAATGTCAACAGCCACACTAGATTTTGGATAGCTGACACTGAAGGGTCAGGCCTAGGCATCCTGTCCAAAGCATCCTTCCTCACCTGTCCAAAACGTATTGCCAGCACAGAGGCAGCCCTTGGGCATCAACCCTCTTTTCTGCCTCCACAGAGAACGTCATCCGTGAGAATCAGTGGGGGGGCGTGGACATCCGCCGCGGAGGCATCCCTGTCCTCAGGAGCAACCTCATCTGCTTCGGCTATTCAGATGGTGTGGTCGTGGGGGATGAAGGCAAGGGGCTGATCGAAGGAAACACCATCTATGGTGAGGAGCACATCAGGGGAAAGGGGACTCAGGAGCCAGAGTGGCACAGGGCAGGAAGCCCAGGTTCCATCTCCAGGTCCTGAGAAAGTCACTGCCTTTTCCTGGGCCTCAGAGCCTCATCTGAAGGTCAGAATGGATCAGACCCCATGAGTTCAGCAGAGCACAGAGCTTTATCCCCACCTGAAACAGCAAAATGCAGAGGTTGGATTTAAGCTCTGGCATGAGCATTTAACTCCTCTCATCCTTGCTTTTGATTCAGAGAACTGAAAATAAAATGTGGGAAATGGGATAATCAAAGTAAACTAAAAAAAAAAAAAAACAAAACTATTCCCAGTCACTTTGGGACTGTGGACCAAACCTAAATCTTTCTGAACTGTATCTCTACTCATGAGATAATATGGATGACGTAAGTATTCAGGCCTGCGCTCTGCTAGGCCCTGCGTATGCACTATTGCATTTTAGCCTCATGACTGCTTTCTGAGGCTGGTAGTTATTAGCCCTATTTTAAAGATGAGGAAAGCACAGCACAGACAGGCCCCCCTCCCCCCGCTGCCCCCTGCTCAGGGTCACTCAGAACATCGTAGGGCTGGGCTTCAGACTGGCCACCTCTCTCTCTGTGCCAGGAGAGATCAGGTCCCTCTGAACTGTCATGATGGGCCCTCACGCTTCTGATCTGAAAGCGTGGCCTTGACAGTCCCAGAGCACTTCCACCCTATGGAATGAGGCGAGGCGATACTGAGCTGACTGCTACTATCCCCATGTGTGAGGAGAAGCGTGCAGCCAGAGGCAGCCAGAGACATCGAGTAACTTGTCCAAGGCCAATAGCGAATCAGTGATGATCTTCTAGACCGGTACCTTTATTTCCCCACTTGGGGAGACACTGGGTGCTGCCTCACTCAATGCTCAATGTCAGTGACCAGATCCTTTTGTTGTGCCAGCTAATAAGGGCTGTGGTGTGTGGATGATGTCGTCCAGCCTGCCCCATGTCACCAGCAACCACGTCAGCTACAATGGCTTGTATGGAGTGGCAGTGTTTAGCCAGAAGGATGGCTCCAATGAGTTCCCTGGAGGCCACGGGGCCCAGGAGAACTTCAGCGAGGACGGGGACGCTATTCTCTGGGAGACAGAGCTGGAGAAGGATGACGACCCGCTGCGCCGGCCAGTCACCATTGCCCTGGTTGAGTCTAACAGTATTAACCACAATGGAGGTGAGTGCTCCATCCCTCCCTCCTCTCCCCATCCCCCTGCTCAGGGGCCTCTGTGCTCTCTCTGTCTTGTGGGCCCTTCACAGCCCAGACCTTCATACCCACTGACCTGATTACCCAGCACCCTGGGCAGCGTTCCCTGAACTTGAGTCCATTCTTCCTTGCTTGCACCTCCTGACTTTGCTCAAGTCCTCCTGCCTGAAATTCTGATCTACACCTACACATCCCAAACAAATTCACCCTCTCAAAGTTCCTTTGCATCCTCCATCCTTTCCTCCTTTCCACTGTGCCCTCTCCTCATCCTTGTTGGTTACAGGGTCTGAGACTACATGGGTTTTGGGCATTTCATCAACTCTGATTGGCTATAAACTGGAGGGAAGGGGCTGAACCCCACTCCTGTCAGTGCCCCCTGCAGTACCAAGTCCTGCACATGGAATACACATTTCTAAGCAATTTCTGAGACATATTTTTCACATTTTAACCTTTCAGATTAGAAGTATCTTGTAATTAATGGCATGTGATAGTTTACTTGGCAATGATTTTTTATTAGATTATGTTTCAAATTCATGTTATCCTGGTAAAATAAATAGGCCTTTGATGTTTATTAAATTGAAAAAAAAATTATTGTGGCGTTCATCTAACTCCAGAGCTCCCAAACTTGGCTGGTTGCCAGAATCAGTAGAGGCGCAGATGGCCGAAAGGCCTGTTAGATAAGCCCCTGGGCCCTGGTGGTAAGCTCATTCCTCTGGGAGTGGCAGAGGGCAGAGATGATGGTGACCAGCAGTCCTGGCCCGCTCGTCTGCGGGGTGGGGCCTGCCCCCTCCCAGCTCAGGGCTTCCTCCACACGGCCATGCTGTCTGCAGCTGCATAAATTCATAAATACCTGATTTGTTTTTGCTGTTCTCAACCAAGCCAAGAGAAGCAATAGGCAGTGCCACAGAGAGGTTTGAACTTTCAGACTGGAGGCTTAAACTGCCCCCTGAGTTGCCCCTGTCGTGGTCATCCCCACAGCCTCCCCGCAGTGTTGCCCCAGTGGTGGCTGGAGTTGTCCTCCTCACTCTGCCCACCTGCTGTGCTTTCCCGAACAAGTCCTGGGCTCTAAGTCTGCTGACTCTGTTTTTTTCCTGCGAACATGTCTCTAAGCGTAAACAACGTCAACACCATTCTCTTTCCAAAATTTCTAACACATTTTAGGTACATGTTATTTAGCTTAATGAATTTTTCTACTCAAAAATTATAGATTTGTCTTATGAAAAAAATGGCCAGAAAAAGCAGGGAAGCAGGTTGGTTCTCTGAGTAGTGTGGAGTAGGCCGCTCCGGGCAGGTGGTAAGTACCATGCCACTGGGAGGGCGTTCTGCAGACAGCACCTGTGCCAGGTGTGCAGCCGAGCCTAAGTGTCCTCTCGCATCACGTGCCCTCGCACCACTCAATGAGGACTTAGTACAGAATGAATAGGGTTTTCTCAGTGGTCCCGAGGTTTCCTCCTGCTCCACTTAACATCCGGCTTGGAGGATGCAACTCCTGAGGGCTGGCTCTGAGCGGAGCTGCCTCTTCTTCCATACCTCTTTCCTGGGGTGCACAGTTCCAGGAAGGCTTTCCTGACCACTTTGCGCTCTCTCTGCTCCCACCTGTAGCCTCAGGACTCTATGTTCAGAGTAGTGAAGCACTGCACGTCATCACCAACGTGATCCATGCTAATGGAGACAGAGGCATTACTGTGGCCCAGAGCAGCCAGCTCACTCGTGTGGCCAACAACAGCATCTCCTGCAACCGCCAGAGTGGCGTCAAGGTCGAGGCCCAGTGCAAGGTGGAGCTCCGGGGCAATGGTATCTATGACAACAGAGGCCACGGTGTCATCACCAAGGGTGACAGCACAGTTGTCATCGAAAATGACATCATTGGCAACCGGGGCAGTGGGCTGCAGCTGCTTCCGAGGTCTGACACTAAGGTGTGTATGTGTGCGCACGTGTGACAGGTGTTTGCCCCTCTCTGTGCTGAGAAGCAGGGCTTAGGCACTCAGCACCGCAAGGAGTATCACTCCTGCCTAAATGCAACCCGGGAGATGCAGGAGGGACTTCACATAGGAGGGGACATGCACTCGGTGCTGCAGGACACAGGCGTTGCAACCTGAGGGGTCCGTGGTCTCAGGTCGAGGTCAGGGCTGTTTCAGCTCTTTTCCCCTAACAGAATAACCCCACAGGAACTGGTATGTAGTTAAGTGTTCAATGAGAGAAGTCTTGCTCTGAGGCCTTTGCACACTCTACTTCCTATATACTCAGAAAAACCCCTTTTCCCCATTTCCTATTGGGTGGTCAGAGAAGTCATGACATTTTTTTTTAAAATGCATCATGACTTTACCAGCAACCCAGTACTTCAGTCCTACATCTTAACTGTCACTTCCGGAAGCCCCTCCTGAGCACCTGCCACCCCAGACAGTTTGAGGCCATGTCCACCCGTCTCATAGAGCACGTCCCACAGCACTTTACTTGTTCGTTTGCTTGTCTCCCCATTTAGTGAGCTCTAAGCTCCATTTTTTGCAAAGCACTGTGCTGGGTGCTAGGGTTCAGTGTTGAAATAAACAGACCCACCCCCAGCTTTGTCATACTATGGTCCCTGAGCCTCACTTTGGCTCTGTGGCTTCATAAGTCGGTAACTTGGGCAAGGAGTTCTTTGACTTTGCATCTGAGCACTATGGGAGCTGCTGTTGCTCAGTGGCGCTGCCAGTGGTCCTGGCTTCTGACACCAGTTCCCCTCATTGCCAGGGCTTTGCACGTACTTCCTTCTTCCTGGGACAACTCTCCCTCTGCACTTGATAAACTCCTCCTGCTTACCCATCACCCCTGGTTGCCCTCCCAACCCTCCCCCAGCCCCCCACCCCAGCTGGCCTCAATATCCCTTCCCTGGGCTCCCATGGCTCACTGCTCACCTACCTAACACCTTTTACCCTTCAGTTTTATAACTTGTGATTCACTTGCCTGGCTGCCCCCGAGGCTGGGAATCTCTGAGGTGTGACCAGGTTCTGACTACCTCTCCTAGGTAATAAAGAACCGGATCCATTCATTCCGGGCCTATGGCATTGCTGTGCGGGGCCGCGCCAAGGCCCTGGTACAGGAGAACATCATCTTCCAGGGCAAGACCAGTAAGACCATCTTTCAGCAGATCTCAAGCAACCGAGAATGCATCATGCAAAACAACAAGTTCTTGGTCTTTAAGAAAAAGTAAGTGCTCTTAGTGCTTAAACCAGCCTTCTGGAACCAGTGAGTCACAGACCCAGCGATTGTGGCTACGCTTGTTCCCCACAGCGCTGCCAATCTTGGACTCTGATCAGATAAAGCCTGAGCTGAGGACCTGTGCCTGACTGTTCAGGAGGGAAGGGGCTTTGAATCAGGGTTGTGTGGCTTCAAAGATCAGCAACTGACCATGTGACCTTGGGCAAGTGACTCAACAGCTCTGAGCCTTAGTAAAAAGTCCAGTCACTCTTAAATTGGAGCACCAATATAAGATAAAATACGATCATGTACTTAGGATAGCTGAGGTATCACAAATAGTCATTGCTTCCACCACTGTTGTCAATCACGTTTAGAACCTCTGCCTCAGAGGACTGTAACTGCCTTGCACACATCTTTCCCCACACCCTCCTTTTCCCTGTTCCCCATTTTGATGACATCACTATCCATTCTGTTCTGGCAGCAAAACCTTTGATCCACCTCCTTCCTAGCATTGAAGTCCAGCCCTTTTCCAGGTCCTCTTGATTCTGCTTCTAAAACGTTCTCGTATCTTGCACCTCCTCTCCCCAGCTGCCACCACCCTAGTTCAGGTCTCAGTATCAGATCACCCCTCCCCCCCACCACCATGGAATTACCAGAACAGCTGTTCCAGTCTTCTACGGAGTAATTCTGTTCTGATTGGCTGTTGCTTTGCTAAACTCGGTTATAAAAAAGTAATTACTACTGTTGGTATCTCTCCTGTCCTGTGGCCGCAGCCTCTAACCTGATCTCCTTGACTTTAGGCTTATCCCCTGAAACCCCTCTCCACCTCCTCCGGGTACAGATAAGATATTGTTGCTGACCTAAGCAATTTAGGATCTTGTATGTGTGGGAAGCGGTTCCTTTTAACTCAGACAGAAAGCCTTGACCAAAGCTTCTCTGTCACCTGACTTCTCCGACCCTTTTTCATCTCCATTACGAGCTAGAGGAACGAGAACCCCACCAACTCAGTCCCCTGATGCGCCTGAGTTCCAGTCGTGGTGTTCATCTGTCGCTCACTGTTTTTACTGCAGAGTGATACTCCACTGCATGGAGGTACCACAGTTTATCAGCTCATGAGCTGAAGAGCATTTAGGTAGTTTCCAGTTTGGGGTGATTCTGAATAAAGCTTCTATAAACATTCCTGGTCACACTACCTGGAAAGTAAAAGAGGAAAAAATAAAGCCACTTACCTTATCCACATCTTTATTTAAAGATGAGGAAATTGAGGCCCACCGAGGAAACTTGTCCAAGGTTCAGATTGAAGGCAACGCTGAGACTAGAATATGGAACTTTCGCCCCTTGGCTTCCCACATCGCACCTCCTTGGGCGCTCACTAACTGGAGACAGAGGTGACGCTAAGATTTAATAAACGCCTGGGTGACCCCATGGTCTTGAGTCAAAGGTAACATTGTGCAGGGCATTCAGCAAGTGCTCTGGACCCTGGGAGTTCACTGTCTTATCTTTTTCTGTCTCCAGGTCTGACACGTGGCGCCTGGTGAATCCACCAGCACGGCCTCACCTTGAAAACTCTCTCCGAGGCCCCTCTGCAGCCCACAATGGGCAGAAGGTGACAGCCATGGCCACCAGGATCACGGCCCGCGTGGAAGGGGGTTACCACAGCAACCGTAGCATCTTCTGCACCATCCTGTAAGGATGGGGGCACTGCGGAATGGGCTAATGGGGGGCACACTGTCCAAAGACTCCAGGAGCAGCAACCACACACCTTGCTCTCAGACTTGGCTCTGATGAGGGCTCAGCCATGCCAAGAGGGGAGACTTAAGGGATGGGAGCAGTAGTACCGCAAAGGTGCCAGGCCCCTCTTATTCGCCACCACTGAGAAAACAGGTTCTCAGGCCTCCTGGGAGCTAAGTACAAGGTTCTTCCCAAATCCTTCCACTCCACAACTGCCTCAGCAGGAAGGGACTTGGAAGTGATTTTCAAGGAGAAAAAGTTGCAAGAGTTGGCAGGTTTCCAGTCACTCAGACTCACGCAGAGATTGAGTCGGGGAAATGGATACTGAGGCTTTGGTCAGGGTTTTCTGTTTGAGTTACAGGGAACTTAATTTTACACACACCAAACCCAGACTCTTCTCAGGGAAGAGCAGATTCACCCCTGAAGGAGGGCAGTAATTCCAGTGAGGGGGGAAGAGATGACTGTTCCAAAGTTTTCCCTTTCCTAGACCAGCCTGTGCAAGGGGAGGGGTCGAGCTTGGTTTCCTTGAGGACACAGTTCTTAGTCTTAGACACGAATGTATCTGGAAGAAAGGAACTTGGGAAGGGAGCCCCTTTTGAAAGGCTGCCCCAGCGGTGATAAGGGGCTTGCTGAAAAGAGAAGCCTGTGGAGAAGGCTTCCTTCGAGCAGCCTGGCTGTACGGGCAGGTGCTCCTGGGCAGTGCGGGGATGCATGCAACTCCACGCTACCACCCCCCCCCCCAAATTCCTGAACTCAGGAGGACATTAGCTCTGCACCTGCCACAAGAGAGGGATTCAGTTCCCCTGAGCCCACCTCCGCCAGCTGTCCCTCCTGGGCACCAGACTGGTGGAGATGGAAGTGCCTAGGGCCCCCATCTGTATCCATGTTCTCATGGACCACCTGCCTTCACTGACCCCATCGTGACTCCCCACTCTGTGCCTTGGCTCGTGCTCATCCCTCTTCCCGGCATGCTCTTCTCTCCATCTATATGTCCTGATCCCATCCCCTCTTCAAGGTTCTGCTCAGACACTGCCTTCTCCACAGAGCACTCCCCTCCCTCCAGGTGACAATGCTCGTCCCGCTCTGAGCCTCCTCTGCCCCTTCCTCTCAGGTACTGAGCACTTTCTGCCTTGCTTTGGATTCTCCAGGTCCATCTCTGTCCCACTCACCTGCCCAGGAGTGCTCAGGGTGGGACCACATCTCACTGCCCATGTCCCCACTGCTGGGACTGAGTAGCTTAGTGAGGAGAAGAAGGCTGGTTCCCAAAGGGCTTTACTGATTCTACTGTGAATGTGTCAAGCTTCTAGAGCCAGGCAGGCTCAGGCCCCAACTGCTTGAAGAAGGGGGCTGGATACAGCTTGCTCAGCCTGAACACTCCCCTTCCCACTTGGCCTTTCATACGGGGTTCTCACCAGCCTGTTGGGGTTACTGTGCACTTGGGCAGTGGCTTTCCAGGCTGGTTCTGCCAAGGCCCCTGGTGCTGCTCTGCCTGGTGGGGTGGGAGGGGGCTAGAGGGCTCTGGGAGCACCAGCTTCTCTCTGAAGACTCTGGCACAAGAGTGCAGGCCCCTGCCCCCAGTACCGTCCTTTGCACTTCTCTGGTGGCCTCAACGTGAGTTGCTGTACAAAATGCTGCCTTTATAATTTTGTAAGACATTTCTGTGAACTAAGTGCTTATGAAAATATCAGCAACCAAAATAAAGTGGTGTATTTTAAAAGGTGCTTTGGGGAGGACTTTCCTTGGTCTGGGCACAGGCTGGAGTTCAGAGGTGATTGGGTGCAGGCCAGGCACTGCTCTACCTTCCCAGAGCCCCACCACTGCCACTGGAGGAGGCAGCACAGGCCTGCTGGCCATCCAGCTTGTAGCCCCATAACTCTGGCTTGGAGGGATGTGTCCTCATGCCAGTCGGAACCTGTACTGCTCTGTGAAGACCAGCCCCTGGTGCGGAGGACACTGACATCTGTGAAGGGTTTTCAGATCCATGAGCACATTTTTCCCAACTGCAGTCACTCAACATCTTATAGTTTTTGCCATATCTACATCTGAGGAAAAGATATTTAATGTTTTTTCTTCAAATCCTTTTTATAAAACTGGTAGACTCTTTGAAGAGTTTTGGATTACAAAGTGAGCATATCGGGGCACAGCTTCCCTGTTACTAACAATGCATCAGTGTGGCACATTTGTCACAACCAATGGAAGCATACTGGTGCATTAGTGTTAACTAGTTTCAGATTTCCTCAGTCACTACTGAATGTCCTTTTTCCACCCAGGATCTTATTACAAGGATACTGAACAAAAGAAATGTTTGCACCATTACTGTATTAAATGAAGATATTCACTACTATGACAATTACAATTTGTACTGCCCTCACCCTGTGAGAATTACTTACTTCTACCCCACGGATTACCATGTAACTTGATTTAGCCAATGAACGTGGTCAGAAGGAGGTTAAAATGTCACTTCTGGGCAGAAGCTTAAGAGTCAGACCTTCCCACAGAACTTACTCCAACTGTTTTTCTTTAACTGAGTCAAAAGAAATCTCCCTGGCTAAATCCTATCATACTCCAGGACTTTCCTCCATCGTCATGTCTGTGGAACTCCTTCCTGCTCTCTGGAGTCCCTCCAGCTCTCAAACCCCACTCCACCTCTGCTGATTGTCTGATGGCCCCCCAGTGCCCTGTCAAGCCACGCCCTGTGGGTCTGCCCTGCGAAAGCTTGCCCTTTCTCTGCCAGCAGACCAGCCACTGTCAGCTGAGGCTGCTCCCATCAGCCCAGATCCCAGTGAGAAGCTGGCGTGCTTCCTGATCTTTGGGCCATGTGTGCAGATGGACAAAAGGGTAGAAAAGTGGGCATTCCAAGTAGGGGGCACTCACATTCCAGTGTCCAGTCACCAGTCCCATGTATTCACAGCAGCAGCTATGGGGCAGAAGAGGCTCCTGACGCCTGCAAAGCAAGCCCTGCACCGTGTTCGTGGACTCAGCCGATCCAAAGGCGACCTCCTTACCCCACTTGCTTAGCCCCTCAATATTTCACCCATCTATTAAGCTCCTTTCCTAAGATCTAGAACAGTATGAGTTCTGTACTAAAATCTGACGGATTCATCCACCTCAAAAATGCGGCTTTCAGAGCTAGCTGCTACATAGCCAGAGGCAGGCACAGCACCGGGAACCACCTCCTCCCAACCACCTCCTCCCCTCGCTGGCAGGCTCCAACTAGGTCAGCCTGTTTTGACAGTGCCCTCACACTGATGACCTGCCGCCTCCTCAACAGCCCTGGGGGCTGGATCTCCTCACCTTGTCTTCCACCGGTCTTTCCAGATCTAAGCATGGCCTTCATGTTTCTCTTTATTACCCTTCATCCATTGGATGCGGTCCAGGGTTCAGCCTAGTGAGAGTGACGCCATTTTCCCCAGGCCCCACGCTCCCACATCCCCACATGTGAATCAACACCAGGAACACCTGCCATTTGTAGTCCCGGCAGCACTGTGGGGGCGGAAGTCCATGGTGCAGTCACATTCTGTGTCCGCTTGAGACCAGCATGACTGAGATGCTGACTTCTGACTTCATGCCCGTGCCAAAACAGAGCTGCTTCCTTTGCTTATTTTAAAAAAAAACTGGAAATGAAGAGAAAGAGTGCTACGATGTGACCAAAATGCTCAGTCTGGAAAGCAAATCTCTAGGTGATTTTCTTCCGCTTTGACTGGCGGTCTGCGTTCTGGGCCGGAGGCAGCGGGATCTGCAGCTTGCCCAGTTTGTGATCCTCCTCCCCGCCGGCTGCCAGAGACACCCTTCTTTTGGAGATCCTGAGCCTCATGGCTTTTGCTATCTCGATCATCCTAAGGAGAAAGCACACAAGAATGGAGAGTCTTTGCAGTGTGCCCGCTCAGGGAAGCTTGGCGGGAGGGAGCTGCACCCTCATGCTCCAGCCCAGGAAGACAGAATCCACCAGAAGCAAAGCACCACCACCCCCCCAACCCCCCCCTGCAGAGAGCATCTGAGCATTTGGATTGAGCTTTTGTTCAAATCCTACAGGCTCCAAGTATCTACTTCTCTTTTCTTTTATACCTCACTGCCTGGGAGACTAGCCCTCTGAATAATCCCTTCAAGGACTGTGAGGAGTCCCAACAAGGGTGTTTCCAGAGCTTCTCGGTCCAAAAAGGCCTGAAAGCCAAGTCTGGTCAGAGAAGGCTGAAGGCACATCACTGCCAAGAGCAGCCCCATCTTGCCTTAAAATCACCCCTGACTGTCCATTCCATCTAACCCCCAGAAAGCCCTTTCTGCCATGCTGAATGGGGTTCTCATAACTCCATCCCCTGGTTCCATCATCTCTCAGGAGCACTGAGACTTCCTCTTCCCTGTAAGAGCTGTGCAGACTGCAGGCCGCTGGGTGAACAAGAGCAGATGCTGTAGGAAGGTTCAGGGGTGAAGCCCACCTACCTACCCCTCTTCCTGGCTGTGAAGTGCTGCAAAGGTCACTGACTTCTCTGAAACTAAGATTCTTCAACTGTCTCTTAGAGAAATCACTGGGATATTAGTGTAACAGACTGAACACGATACTTAGTACAGAAAAGGTACTGGAATACCTGGGGGCTCATCCAATCATTTATTCACTGAAAACTGGCATCAATTCCCCAGTCTTTCCCATAGTCAACATCCCCAGTTCCCCCAAAGGTGCCTCAAGCTCACAGTGGTACTGGGAACACGTCAAGGTAGCCACAGGGGTGTTCGACTCTCTCAGGCTCACCTCCTCTCACTGAGCTTCAAGTCCCTCTGTAACACAGTCAGGTCAATCTGGAAGTCACTTATGTGCAAGGCGAGTATGATCACGTACGCGGTGATCTTTGCCTTCATAGAATCCGAAATGAAGTTCCGTAAACTGCAAAATCAATGGCAGCAAAGGAGAGACAAAGTTAAACTCCAGGATGATTTCTTCACAGGTAAAATAAAAACAGCCAAGCCTGCCCTCCTGCCCATTCCATGTCTTCCCATCCTGGAGAGAGGAAAAGGAATTCAAGCGACACCCCGCCCTTCTAGGAGCACGAGCCTTCACACAGAGTTGCAGTGAGCCAATCCCAGTGTTTCCTCAAGCAGGGGAAAGCTGCAGCCACTCTCTCCCCAGGCACACTCAGCACCTCACAAGTAAGGACCTTCTGAATCTGTTCCCTTCCTCAGCACGGCTGCTGCGAAAACAGTAATCCCAAACCCAGCTGCTCATAAATCTGCCAAGCACACTCGGAGCAGGAGACACAGCCCAAGTGAACAGCAGGAAGAAAGCCCAGGAGTGCTGCTTGGCCTTCTTTCCCCCATATCACCTCATCTGACTTTGACCACAACAATGCCCTTCCATAGAACACTGGTTCCTCGGGACATCAGGGAGGGATGTCAGGAGAGTGAAGAAGTCTGTTGCAGGACATGCCAACGCTTTCGGCTGAACTTCTCCAAGGGGAACAGGGTATATAACATACAGTGTGCTTCCTTAAGTTCCTTGACCCAGGATCCCTCCAAACGCAGTGCTCTTTTCAGCACAGCACCTCTGTGGATACGGAATTAAATCCCAAACCCTCCTCACCGTGCTCGCCCTCCCCACCTGCTGTCATCTGTATAGGCAGAACCCCAGAAATCAACCCTTACTGACCTGCCATTTCTGTAAGTCAAGCAGGTAAACTGCTTCAGCAGTTTGGTGTTGATGATGTGTGGGACTCCAGGCCCCAGGGCATCTGTGATAAAAAGATTAAACATTTTCTAGCAAAACCCTCACACCGCATGCCTCATCTATGTGCAGGGAGATGGCAACAGCTGAGCCACTATAATGAACAGAAACACGTGGTCAGAGAAGCAGGGCCCCAGCAAACAGAACAGCCACTTTGCACTAAAAATCAACTCAGGTGTGCAGGCCTGCAGACCATATGTGAACAAGAAAGAGCTGCAGTGGGGTGGTGACAAGACAAAGAATGGACTCCGGTGAGACCTGAAGACACAGACGTCAATAAATGTTAGAATGCAGAACTACTGTAGAGAAAGTCCAAGAAGAGAAAGGAGACTAGAATGAAATAAGGAAGTGAAAATAAGAAGCAAGCAAATACTGAAAAACATGAATAGACTCTTGGGTACTCAGTCACAGGAACGACTGCACAGCTCCCCTCAGCCCCAGCTACAGGTGAGACTGGGGTGGGTAGCTAAAGCAGACTCCTCTCCCAGGCAGACCTGAACCGACACAACACGGAAATAACCTGTCACAGCTCCTGTGAGCAAGGCCAGTGTTTCTCACTGTATGACGTTTGCTTAATACTGTCCCCATTTCTACTTGATCTGGTTGGAGAGCAGACCATGCCTACTGCAGAACAGAGGTAGTGAGTGTCAGCTCTGAACAATCATGTAATCCAACCTGTCCCTATTCTCTTCTGGGGAAGAGCTAGCTGAGTCCTCTCAGCACATCAGCAATACCAACAGGAACTTCACCATTATAGTGGCGCAGTGGGTTAAGCAACGTACTAAGAAGCAAACCGCAGCCACTGTAGCACGAATTCAATCCCTGCCGCTGGCCAGGGAGGGGACCCACATGGTGCGGCAGACCTCTCCTGCTGTGCCCGCTGCTCCCCTCAGCAGTGTACTTCCATTGATCTGCCTGTTCTGCTCCCTGCTCTCTGTGGTGAATCCTCTCACCCCCCCCCCACACACACACCTCTGGCCTATATCCCAGTGCTTGTATGCATAAATAAATCTTTAAAAAAAAAAAAAAAGACCTGGGGTCCCCTGGTGGCATAAGGGAGCTATCTGCAGCCACTGCGGCACAAGTTCAATCCCCAGCCAGGGAAGTGACCCATATGGCACAGCAGACCTCTCCTGTCTCACCTGCTTCCCGCTCTCTGTGGTGAATCCTCTCACCCCCCCCCCCCACACCTCTGGCCTGTACCCCAGTTCTTATATGCATAAATAACTTTAAAGAAAAAAGACAGACCTGGGCAGACATACCCATTGTCTTCTCTCATCAGTTGGTCTAAAAACTACAAATAACAAACTAGAAAAAAAATATCTATCGTGAACTTACTTTTCCTCTTAATTACTTTCTGTGCTCGAAATCTGATGAGGGTGTCCAGGAACCATATGCACCGGGCCTGGCGGTCTCGGCTCTCCTCATTAGGTGGTAAAGATTTCAGTGCTTCTATGACAAAGCAGCAGTGCCTAAAACAAGGGAGGGAAAGGGGTAAATGAATCTGGCAAAGAACAGGCTCTGTCAGGAGCCAGCGCTCCCGCACGGTTGACACACTCAGCAGCTGAGGAAGGGTCGGCCGCAGTGCTCCTCAGAGCAGGAGGAATGTGGGTTAGTGCAGAGTGGTGAGGAGTTGGGGGGAGGAGGAAGAATAATCTCATTATTTAAAACATACAGTATGTAAAATACTACGTTTAATTCTAAAAAAAGCTCCCTCAGTACGTGATCAAAAAGAAATGACCACTTCAGCTGGCACCTACTCCCAGACTAGGACTTGTGCCCCGGCAGTGACAACCAGCATCGGCATGACATTGTGGGACATGGGCCAGCTCCAGATTCTGGCCCCAGATCACACGGCCTCACCACCCTCTGCCCAGTCACAGGGTTGTTGCGCTCCGAAGCCAACTCTCTCCCTTGAATGCCACCCATGGCCTTGGGACTACAGGCCCAGAAGCCCCAACGTTCAAGGAAACACTGGCTCATATGTGTTCCAGTCCTCTCTGGACTATATTGTGGCCTATATAGCTCCCCCAGACACCCCATTGATCCAAGTGGGGTACCTGTTCTCCTCGATCATCTTCAGTATTTCTTCCGATGTGACATTCTTAAAAGCTTCAGATGGGCACTGAAGAGCTTCATATTCCGAAGGGGAAAGAACTAGTTACAGGTTAAGAACGTGCTCTGACCAAAAATGGAAACTTCCAACTAGCTCGATCATCTCATAGCAGCTTCATTTTAGAGGAGAAAACTGAAGCTGAGGGAAAAGAGCACTCAGTATATGAGCAGGGCTCAGGGACTCAGCTGTCCAGACTCCCAGCCCAGACCTCCTTCCCTGCCTGGGCTTTTCTGCCTTCTCATCCTTATCACAAAGCCTATGCCAGGTACTTTTCATCTGACTAGACCCACAAATAGGGATATTCTATGCTCTAATCCTTTACAAAATCAGTCTGTCTAGCCGTTGGACAGAGGCAGTCTTAAGTGACTCGCAGGTGCTGAGAAGCTGGTGCTGGAGCAGGTCCCCAGCCAGGGAGGAAGCCTAGCTCATAGGCCAGAAAGAGCAGGGTTCCAGACATAGCTTCTGTGACTGTCACAGGACCCGGTACCTTCAAAGTCTCTCTATGCCACTACCGTGTGAGCACCCCGACTTATGAAGGTAGTTTTTCTAATGCAAGGATACGGTCTTCAAACTTATACACATCTTCAGGCTGGGCCGCATCAGCATGACAGGGAGGGAGATAGACGGAGTCATCTTGAGATTCATCCTGGATGGCATCACTGACCAGAGCTTTTCAACACGGGAAAAGTCAGTGTCGGAGTGACCCTGTGTGGCTTCAGGTTCTCCAACACTTTATGTACCCAGTGCACTGAGATCACAATCAGGCCAGAAATCCCTAACAAGAATGTGCCTGTCTGTGTGGCCCAACCCCCCAGCAGGCTCCCAGCTCCAGTGCTACATGTCTGCTCATGACATACACTTGCTCAGGCGCTGGAGAAGGTACCTACTACACAGTCTCCTGCAGGAACCTTGCATTACAGACTGGAGAGTCATGTGTGCTTATAAATATTTACAAGACAATAAGCGAACAGTTAAAAATAAGGGATATTCAAAAGAGCCTGTAATGGCTTAACTTGAGAAATCTTTTCCACATACTAGGTAGAAATAGAAAAATATCCATATAATCACAGGGCATGGATTTCCTAAAAATAACTAAAAGTCCATTTTAACAGAAGCTGCTCTTACAAGTCCTTTCTCTTTTTTAAAAAATAATCACTTAAACAATAAATACATTTTTAAATAAGGCAAATACTTGTGGGTAGGTGGGGGAAATGAGATTTAGGAACCAAAATAAAATCCTCTCCTGTGAACAAACACCTCCAGAGGCTCAGGTCATCATCACACCAGTATCTTGGGCCTCCTCCCTCCGTGCCCTGCAGCCTCGAACCCAGGGACCAAGGACACGTGCACGTATAGTTCCCAAGCCTCTCCTCTAGCTGACCGTGAGCTCACTGAGGGCAAGCGTTCCTGACTACCTCTGTCCCTGAGAAGGCCCTCAGCAAGAAGTAGGAAGGAATCTAATTCCCATCATTTCCACCTGTGGGGCGGGGAAAGGCCTCAGAGGAGAAAGCGGTCTCTAGGAACCAATTCATTCCCCAGTTCCACTTACTTACCAGTTACACCCTTTGTATCAATGATACTCTCTGCAGCTTTAGCAACTGCACGGGTCAGAGAGTCACTGCCAACACTATTCATCCTCCGGGAGTTCAGAGCCCGCTTCTGTTTGGTGGTACCAAAGGCTTCAATGCAGGAGTCCATCTGTGCAAAAGACAAACTCAGTTACTGGGAACAGACCAGACACTGTTTCTCCCAGCTGTGTGACTACGAAGAGACTCTAGGCCTCTGTGAGACATCCTCTCACCTCTAAGTCAGGCTGAGTCCTACCTACCTAACTCATAGGCTTGTTGTAAGACCAACTGATATAAACAGATTCATTACAAACGTTATAAAGACCTATTTATAAGTCAACATGTCTCTACATGTCAACAATGTCTCTACATGTCAACAATGAAAAGATTCAACTACAATTAAAATTGGTAAAACTATGGCACACAGTTTACTATTTCCCCATCCTACATCCACAGCAGACATTGGGAATAGTCTCTCTGTGTCTAAATGTAGCTTCGCACCTCTTCTCAAGACAGAGGTCCAAGCAGGGATGAATGACATTAGTAGGAACCTTCTCTACTGAAAATCCTAGTTTACTTTTATATGATAGTTTCCAGGTGACAGCCAGTATTTTGCAATACTGGCCTAAATCTTAAAAACAAGTGTTAGCCTTCACCTGTACCAATTCAGAGAACTGGTATCAAACATCAGCACGGTCACTGCAGGGAAAAACCGTGCAGCGAACCACAGACGGAATGCACTGGAAGCATCCAGGGAGGCTCTTCGTTCAATCAGTTCATTTTACTGATGGGCCAACCTAAGTTTTTGAAGGTACTTTGCTTAAGGCCCCATGTCTTAGTTACACTTACCTTTTCTCTGAAAGTTTTGGTCTGATTCTCTGTAGATTCACTCTCTACTATTTCATCTATGAGAACACAAAACAAAAACACAGAAAAGAAAGCACACTTTAAGAATTACAAATATGAACAGTGTTTAATATTTGTTTTTCAGATAATCTAAGAAAAACAGGCTTCTTTCTTACAGTCTCCCAGAGCTTAACATGAGTATGTATACTGTGAACATTCAGTATGTAACTTTAGTATGTAGTCAGAAATAAATTAAGAAGGTAAACGAAGAGACCATCTGGTACTACCTCCTCATTTTGCAAATAACAAAAAAAGAGCCTCCAGATGAAGTGACTTGTCCCAGGCAGTTCACCAGGCAATGACAAAGACCCATCTAAGTCCTCAGCAATGTGCAGTAAAGCTTTGTCCTCCTTGCAAAAGACTTAGAAGCAAGCCTAAACATGAAGAACGCAGCATTTACACAAACTTCTCCAGCCTCCCACAGGTGTTCACAACAGGACAGTATCATCTAGTGGACAGGAGCCCTAGTGCAGACTGATCTCACCGAAATATAAACCCCAGGCTCGTGTACATCAGCACTGTGTCCCTACCAAAGCATCCACCTCTGTGCCAAATGCATCATCAATAAAAAAGGAACAACAATGCCACAAAGGGTTGCTCTGGGAGTGATGTGGTGCACTGAAAGTACTGAGACCAGTGCTTCACATGAAATGAGGACCGGATACGTGCACTTTATGATTGTACACGCTGACTAGAATAAACCAATATTTACAAGTTTGTTTACATGTAAAAACAATGTTTAATCAACAAATCAGTGAATGCTTTTCTCTGGAGAAGGACCTGTAGTAAAGTCAGATGGGCTTTGGAACTTCAGAGTCCTTTAAAGCTACAGGCAAAAGCTCCTGTTTTTATATACTAGGTATGTTTCTGAAAAGAAGGTCCCAGGGCTTCTCACATTCTTGAAAGGGATGGGATCACTGCTTTAAATAAAGTTACAACTAGTAATAAAGCCTCTGAAAGTATGAGCAAATTTGGTCATCTTCCTTACCCAATACCCTCCCAGTTAATAATACCCTCTCAGTGTTTAAGATTCAGGGAACAAGGAGACCCTTCCATCTGACGCTCACACCTATCATTTCGGAAGAGCCCACTCTGGCCCTGAACACAGTCTTAAGGTGCCAAACCAGAGAGGCAATGCAACTTCAACTACACTAAGGGAAAAACAGATGCTCTCTCAAAGTAGACCGTGAAGAGCATTCATTACCCTGAAAACTCATAGTCCGACCTATGAGCAGCTTCCACCACCTACCAGAGATTCTAAAAATGCTACTTCAACTGTAACAGCTACTATCTAAGAAAGCCCTTTGGTGACAAAGAACACCAAATGTCCCCTCACTCTCCTGCTGCGGTCATGCTCAACTTGCTTTAACTACAAGTCACTTCTGATCTCTAGTATACAAATGCTGTGGAGACAGATCTATGTGTGCTCTGCTTCCACTACAACCAGAGCTCCTAATTTGTGCCTGGTGTACAGCAGGTCATCCATAGGTATTTACCAAGTAGAAAAAAACCTTACAAGTTTTCAAACCAAAATGACAGTTACAACAAACCTGGCTGGAAAGCATCCTTTTAGAAATAACTACAAAATGTGTTTTATAAAACAAAAACTCACACCAGCTTATGCAGGAAACCTAAAGTACACAGTGTTTCTTTGAGCCTTTAGTTTGGGACTTACCTGAAAACAGAGGCTGCATGTTGAACAATTCAGCATCATATACTTCCATTTGACCAGAGGTCTTATTCAAAATTCCTACAAAGTGCCTTAATACAGAAGGAATAATACCAATGACAATGGGTTATTCAAAAGGTGTTGTTTATACAGTTTCCTTTTTCCTCTTTAAAAGTCCTCAACCTTCTGGGCCTCCCTGGTGGCACAGTGGGTTGAGCACTGCACTACGAAGCATCCATGGCACAACAGCGTGAGTTCGATCCCCGGCCAGGGAGGGGACCCATGTGGCACAGCAGACTTCTCCTGCCTCACCCGCTGCTCCCCTCAGCAATGTGTTTCAGTCAGTTTGCCTGTTCTGTTACCCGCTCTGTCTCTGGTGAATCCTCTCACTCCCATACCTCTGGCCTGTACCCAAGTTCTTGTATGCATAAATAATCTTTAAAAAAAAAAATAGGGGCCTCCGTGGTGGTGCAAGGGGCTAAGCTGCAGCACTGTGAAGCTATCTGTAGTCACTGAAGCATGAGTTAGATCCCTGACCAGGGAGGGGACCCACATGGCACAGCAGATCTCTCTGTCTTGCTGGCTGCTCCCCTCAGCAGTTTATTTCAGTAGATGTGTCTGTTCTGCTCCCTACTCTGTCTCTGGTGAATCCTCTCATCCCTCTCCCCGCACCTCCGGCCTATACCCCAGCTCTTGTATGCATGAATAAATCTTTAAAAACAAACAGAATAAGTTACTGGAGACAACTGCCTTCTAGTAACTAGACGGTTATAAATAAGAATGATTACATATTAATGAGGATTTTAGAAAACTGAACAAATAAGTCATCTTTCCTTTTATGAATGTCCACAGGCTAGTTTGAGGGCCTCTGGGTCTGGAAACACAGTGGAAACACTGTCCCCCAAATAAAGACTGAGAACAGCAGTGCCAGGGCTACCACCACTTCCTCCCTGCACCCCCTCCTCACTGTCTCTTCCAGAGTGTTGCATTTGCTACCTGCACAGAGTGTTGCATTTGAGGGCACCAATCCCAAAATTGTTTCCCACGTAGGAAAGTCTGTCTGTTTCAGCTGCCTAAAATGTAAAGGATAAGCTGCATTTACAACCAATACTGAAAGGTATTAAGCATCTCATATCTCTTTTCCACATATGCAAAAGCTTTAGCATCCAGACCATGGTAGATTCGAACAACAGATTCTCTGAAAGACAATCCAGCCCCACTATAGCTAAGTCAAACTGGGGTGTCCCTGGGGAAAAGGTAAGGACGTTTGAAAGGGAAGCCCCAGATAATGCTATCTTCTATCTTGTAAGAAAAATCCTTTGGGGAATTGTATCACATAACTTGGGAGAAAGGCCCTAGCTCCCAGCACTTACAGGCATGCAACAAAGTGATTCCATAGGCAACCTCCTGGGCACAAAGTTCAAGGCCTTCATCCTCTCTGCCCATCCTCTCACTCATTCCTCAATCACAGTCAAGCTTTCCCACTTCCCTGAGTTAGTCCTTGCTTCTTCACTTAGAATACTATGCCCAGCTGTCAAGAGTTCCCCTATCCTACAAGGCTCAGTTCCAATACACCCTCCCCAGGACGGCATTCAGGTAAGCAGAGACTTCTCCCACTGAACTCACTCTGCCCTGTACTCACCCTCCCTGAGCTGTCTACCTGTATGGCACACATCCACCAAACCCAAGGGGTCCCCTCCAAAATGACACCTGAAAGATGGAGGCAACTGGGCACTGCAACACTTACCAGGATCCGCTGATTCCTCTTCCTAGGGTTTGTGGAGTCGTTGCTCTTGTACAAGGTAAAGCGCATATTGTCTGGATTTTGCAACTTCCCATTGGAGAACTGGACTATAAGATTACAACCCAAGAATGAGATGAGAGCAGTGTATGGCGGGGAGGAAATGTATTATCCTTGGGAGAGAGTGACTGCGGGAATAGGGATAGCAAGGAAGTCCTAATCCTGACCTAAAGATGTTCTGAAGGCAGTCCTGGTGCAGTTGGGAAGAGAGAACGGGATGTGAGAGGAGTCTTAGGGAGAAGCTGTGACTGGAGGGAATGACTAGGGGGATGAGGCTGACGATGTGGTCAAGAGAAACAAAACCCCTGTCTAGTGGGGAGAAAGGGCAGGTTTGACACCTGGCAGGTGAGGGATGACATGGTGCTGGGTACAATCCCAGGAAGGGGATAACTGAGGTGTCCCTACTCCCCAGGGGGAAATGGTAATAAAGATGGGGGGATGGAGCGCCCAGTCCTGGTGGCGACTCGGGGGTGGGGGTCGTTTGGAGCATCTGGGAAAGGGGCCCGATAGGAAGTGGAAAGGATGTAGAGGTACCGAGACGGAAGGAGAGAGTTAGGGCGGGGTATTAGTCCTACTCCGCAGTTTTTACCCAGTACAGCTCTCTGGCTCTTGTCGGGCTCCCCACAATACCGCCACCTCGCACTGGGCAACAACTCCGCCGCCATCTAGCTCGTCTGGCCGCCAAGCTCAGGAGTCCAGAGAGCAGCAGCCACCAGCGAACCCGACCACACGCGGGAGGTGGTAGCGCGGCCGACAGGAAGAGGCGTGTCCTCGCTGGGCACCGCCTGGAGCACGGAGACACGTGACCACGCCCAGCCAACCCTTCCGCCCCCTTCCTCTACGCGCTCTTCCGGGAACTAGAGGTGCGACGATATGCCCTCTCTTCGCCCCGCCCCTCCACACTTGCGGCGAGGTCTCCGCCCACACTGTGCTACGCCCCCCCCCCCCGTGACCGCCTCTCCCAGACGCAGCACCTGATTGGCCCAGCGCTTGTGGGGGTGTGGCACTAAGGTCCTTAAGTCCCTGTGAGTTTTCTCTTTGCACAGCACTGCCTGGCTAAAGTATGGTCCTGCTCGCCTATGGGGACAAATAAATCTTATTAAGATTGTAAAGACCTAGTTCAAATTTAGAATTCTCTAACAGCAACTTGAGTCCCAATTATATGTGGTGGTTGGCAGAGACCAGCTGATCTCTAGGACTTTCTGAAATCTAAGCTTCCTCCACAACCTTATCAACAGCCTCCCNCCCCCCCCCCCCCCCCCCCCCCCCCCCCCGCTATGATCAATTCTCCGGCCTAGTGGTCGCATACACTGTGGTCCTATTAATTCCAGGCGTATGGACCAGGGGGGAAATCTCGCAGGATCTTGGGCAGGAAATTCTGCCGTGAACTAAAAGGGAAATCCCTATCTAATGGATTATGTCTCTCTCCCTGTGAATTCGACCCTCCCTCAACGTGGGAGTTATCAAGAGCAGGAGGTGAGCCAAAGTAGGGCCTTTAAGTCCACTTTAAACTCTAAATTCACCGGTTACCCCCTAACAAATCATACGTCCAGCTTAGTTGTAAGTTCTTTAGTCTCCTTCAACCTGGAACAGTTCCTTGCTCTTAATTCAACTTTCAATTTCAATGTTAAATTTTACGGGCCATTTATTTTATACAATGCCCCTCGATCAGCATATGTCTACTGTTTCCAAGTAATTTGTTTCAGGCTATACAACTTTGGCAGGAAAATCACCGATATGGTACTGTTCTTTCTATATCCCATCAGGCGGCACCAAACTTCAACTTGTCCAATTACCAGTTATATAAATTTCGATCACTTAATTAAAGTGGTATTAACCAAGCTTTTCCACTGTAAAATTATTTTTCCCCCTTGAAATTGTTTTTTTGGGGGAGCAGTTATTTAGGAACTAAGTAATTCTGTTCATTCCACTTCCAAGTTATTTATTTATGTAAGTAGAAACTTGTGGATCCCTATTGTATTCAATAGACTAATCTGCTCTCATCATTCATGATCAGCATTTCCCATATTGAACCTATGGAAACCACATCAAACTGACTTCAGTGTTATTTCAATAAGTCCACAACATTTTTTGAACATGCCATTACTTTCTGGCACAAAATGTTCCATTTCAGCTTATCTTTTACCTGCTGCATCCCTGAAGTCAGCCATTTACTCAAGGAGTACTCTTTCTTTTGGTAGGGAAAGGTATTTAGAAATCAAGATTAGTGTGCTAGGCGTGGGCTATACTGGCAGTGTTATTGCTCCCAGGTCCTCTCAGTGGACTTAACTAGGAAATATATGTACACATAGTACACATACTCTCCGAACTAAAAGTAATTTAATAGAAGTAATTCATTTCTAAAATTTAGAATTTCTAAATCTATGTTTACATAGAACCATGAGTTCGCACTGACCTCTAATTCCAATCCAGCATTCTGCTTTAGGTTCATTCTGCTTTACAGTGGAGGAGTGAAGAGAATCAGACAGGGACTAAGATTAGAACTGCCAGAATTACCACCGATAAGAACTCAAAGTTATCTGGGGAGGGAAAGTGTCAGAGCCAGGTACTCCTATGTTATTGAAATTAACTATTTAACAATGATTCCAAACACACACATCATACATGTAAACACATGCTTATATAACTGGGGTGGGGGCAAGATGGAGGGACCCGTGTTCACACAGTAACCAAATGTAAAAAGCTATAGGGACTTGTTATAAATTACAGGCAGAATTTACCATAAATGTTTATAAATTCAGTTTGAAAATTCAGAGACTTCTGGAGTTCTCTTTAGCATCATTTTTCAAAAGAGGAAAAGGGCATTTTGAGAGTAAATGGGGGACTGGGGAGAGGCAGAGTCCTTCTTTCTTGGGGTAATATCTCCATCTGCTGGTGTTTTAGAATATCGCTAATGAAGACCTGAAAAAGCAGGTCAGCTCCTACAGTGTGTTGGGAGCAACTCAAAGTATAGTTTCAACACTGGTTCTTCTGCCTCTCCTTTTCTCTTCCTTTCTTTGCTTCTCCTCCTTTTTTAATCATTGGGAAATGCTTAAGTCAGTCCTGAGGGTAGAGTCCTCATGAATGGCATTAGTGTCCATACAAAAGAGAACCTAGAGACAGTTTTTAGTTCTCCCTTCAAATGAGGTAACAGCAAAAATTCAGCCACCAATGGTAGCAGGGAGAGCTTCTTCCCTAAACCTGTCAGTGCCTTAAACTTGTAAGTCACAGGAACCACATTTGTGAAAAATAAATCTTGTTGTTTAAGTGAATAGCTAATATTTTTTCTACACTGAATGGACCAGACAGTACTTAGAACAAATATATATTGGGTGGAATCCTGAGAAACTGTGGTATAGCAGATGATCAAAGAAAAGGAGCAAGCAAATAAAAGCTCCTAGAAAAAAGAAAATGGCCTGTCTCTTTAACTAGTAATTACAGGTAACACTCACAGAATAAGTTTGAAAGACCTTCAGGACAACTATTCAAGTGATTTTTGAAGGTCTTTCCCTCTATAAAATTAGTCCATAAGGACTGACAGAAGTAATTGTTTATTCAGATATATGAATACCAATGAAAATTTATAAGGAATAAAAATAAAAATGACACAATCAAAGGAGAAAATTTAATCTTCAGAAACCTAGTCAAATAAACAAATGTCATTTCAGCACTACAGAAGAGGGGCCTCCCTGGTGGTAGAGTGGGTTAAGAAACACACTATGAGGTGAACCGCAGCCACTGCAGCACGAGTTCATCCCTGCTGCTGGCCAGGGAGGGGACCCACATGGCATGGCAGACCTCTCCTGCCTCAGCAGTGTGTTTCAGTCAGTCTGCTGAATACTGTACATATATACTATATATACATGTACACACACATATATGTATCTCACATCATCTATCGCTATATACTTCGGTTGTTCCCATACATTGTAAGCTGTCATCGTAAATAGCCCTATGATGAGCGTAGGAATACATCTATGAGTACATCTATCTTCAAGTTAGTTTTTATATGCTTCAGGTAGATACCTAGAATTCGAATTGCCAGATCAGATGGTAGTTTTATTTTTAATTTTTTTGAGGAACTGTCATACCAACAGTATTTGTCGGTAAGTTTCAGAGAGTTGATCCTGATGCCTGGAAAGCCTGTGAGAACAGCTACATCTTGTCAATGACCTGGGTTTGTTGCCAAAGGAACTCACCCTCTGGTTGGGTCCATGTGAGGTAGGCTATTGGTATGGAGAGAATAACAATGCTTTCATTGCTGCCAGCTTTGAAAATGAGAACAAGGATGAAAAGAATGTGTATGTTATTTTTGTGGGTGCAGCGTTCGTTATATACCTGTTAGATATAATTGATGAGCTGTGTTGTTTAGTTCTGCTATTTCCTTATTTATCTTTTGTTTCATTGTTCTATTCACTATTGAGAATGGATTATTGAAGTTCCCAGCTATTAATGTAGAACTATTTCCCCTTTTAATTCTGTAAGTTTTTGATTCAAAAGCCTCTTGAAGTCACTTCAACTGCAGGGGGAAGACAATGGGCTGGGGAGCAGGGGATAGGTGCGATAACAATGATTGCTGCCTTTTCATCTACACCTCTGATCACAAATAGCAATCAAGGTCCCTTATATTTTGAGGACAAAGCCTTTTTTGCCTACCCTGACTCCCATAGCTGGTGCAAGCTAGTCTAGGAATCGAGTCACATGAGTCTGTCATGTGTCATGTAGAGATGGGTAGCTAAGAGTTAAAATTAACCAAAATTAATTATAGTTTACCACCCAAGCTTTTCCCTGGTAGTTATAAATTTTCAATAGATCTGAAAGTCGAAATATTTATTTACATCAGACAGATTCTACCAGTGTGATTGTTGTCTAGGTGGGGAGACAAATTCTTGGTGCTTTCTATTCTGTCAACTTCCCAGAATCCGCTCCCATTTTTTTTTTTAAAGATTTATTTATTTATGCATACAAGCACTGGGGTACAGGCCAGAGGTGTTGGGGATGAGAGGATTCACCAGAGACAGAGCGGGGAGCAGAACAGGCAGATCAACAGAAGTACACTGCTGAGGGGAGCAGCGGGCACAGCAGGAGAGGTCTGCCATGCCATGTGGGTCCCCTCCCTGGCCGGCGGCAGGGATCGAACTCATGCTGCAGTGGCTGCGGTTTGCTTCATAATGCATTGCTTAACCCACTGTGCCACCAGGGAGGCCCTTAAAATAAAAATTAAAAATTATGAAATGTATTTGTAATTGCTAGAGCTAAGACTGCCTTGTTAATTTTTTCCATAACTTCCCTAACTACTCTTGCCTTATCATCTTCCTTTCTGAATCTTAAAAATCAGTGTGTATAGTTTCAAAAAGTATCTTACTGAACTTTTTTCTTTTGAAGAACAAGAGCCAAATTTTTCATTTTTGCATTTGCAGTATTCCTCAATAACATCCTTGACCCTGAGACTTCTTGTCACAGTTCTTAACTACCACACAACTCAACCAACCAGTTTATGGAGTTTTCCATCTCTTGACAATTTTACAGAGGTTTACCCATTTCCCTAGTTTCTTGTTGTCATTAACCTTAATTAAGCAGGTTTGGTGATCAGCACAAAGGGCCTTTACCGACTTGATCTGCAGAGGCTCATTACAGTTGGATATGAGCACAAAAAATGGGGTTGGCACTTTTTTAAGGCTTTGACAGCTTCCAAATTCCACTTGCTAAGACACCATAGATAAGGACTGTCTTCACACCTCTTGTAGAGCAGTATTAACATACCTTTCTTGCCAGCAGCAGGTTACTGGTGGAGCCTAATTTGAATGCACCAGAACAGGTGCATTCAACTCAGCTTTATGCTACTTGGCTGCCACAGGGAAAAGAGCTATTGATAGCTTTTATTGGAAAATTTATAGTTAACTTAGAAAGAATTTTATCAATGATTTGACAAATATTACTAGTTTTCATAAATATTACTAAAATAATAAAGTTTTTTCAAAAAATTTAATTCAGGAATATATAAAGACTAAAAATTAAGAACACCATCCGAAAACATTTCCTTATCACCCACTCCCAACTCTACCCCTCAGCCAACATAACTATAATTGACACTTTCACAATATATTTTCACACTTAGTCATACATTTACAGATGTTCATGTGTACCTCCACACACAGGTTCTTATTAGTTTTGTAGCTATATGGGTCATTGTTATGAAGGAGCAATATTCTGCATATATCATTCTTTGCAACTTTCTGCAGATGCACCTTCAGATTCTCTTTTTGTTCCTTCTACTGACAAAACTGATGAACAGTTTCACATATATTTTTCTACTTTAGTGTGTCAGTAGAATTTACTTATACAAAAAAATTACAGGCTAGAAGAGACTGATTGCATATTGTGAAATTTGATAGATACTACCAAGGTATCTTCAAAGACAGCGTCAATGATATTCCCATCAACAGTATTGCAAGGGGCTTTTCACACTCTCCTATGCACTGAATATACAAAATCATTTAAACTTTTTCCAGTTTATAAATTTGACACGATAAGGGTCACGTATATGAGAAAATAGCTCACATCGTCTGATTCCATATTGGATTTAGTTCACCACCCAATGTGGCGGTAAATTGCGTGTAAGGGCTAAGCAATGCCAGTAAATCTTAATCAACAGACTTTAACATCAGACTGCATTGAGGCCTTAAGGAAATAAGCCCCAGGGGCAACAACCTGTAAGGGCTGAAGAGGGGTAGAATCAACTTTGGTCGTTAAATTCTATTTTTTAAAGACTTATTTATTTATGCATACAAGAGCTGGGGTACAGGCCAGAGTCCAGTGAGGTGAGAGGACTCACCAGAGAGAAAGCGGGGAGCAGATCAGGCAGATCGACCGAAATACAGTACTGAGGGGAGCAGCGGGCGAGGCAGGAGAGGTCTGCTGTGCCATGTGGGTCCCCTCTCTGGCTGGAGGCAGGGATCGACTCATGTTGCGGTGGCTGCGCTTTGCCCCACAGTGCGTTGCTTAACTCACTGTGCCACCAGGGAGGCCCCTAGGTCGTTAAATTCTAAAGCATTTCATTCCATTTTCAAAAGACATTCCCCCCACCCCATGCCGCCCTCCCCCTACACACCCCTAACACAGATGCCAGAGCGTTGCCCAGCCTGCCTTAATCTCCGGTGCCATTCGTGGACAGCTCCCGCCGGGTAGGCCCCTCGCGAGCGCTCTCCTCTGCTCGGGTGGAAGGTGGGCGTCTTCCCTGTCCTTGGGGTAGCAGCCCCGGAGGGCGGCGAGGGCGGTTCTGCCTCAGGGTGGGGCTCAGCATCTCAGCGCACACCTGGGAGTCCGACAGTCGCCCTGGTGCTTGCTCTTTGCCGACAGCTTCATATGGGAGCCCGCGATCCTTGCACGTTTCCGATAAATTTTTGATTCTAGAGGTTGGTTCTAGAGACTCATTTAACCTACCCACAGACTGCGGAGGCAAATGCGAACCCAGAGCCGGGACGCACCTGCTGTACTCCTCAGGCACCAACGCCCTTAGCAGCAGCCACTTGGACTAGCTGAGGGGCGGTGTCGGAGCCAACTGTCAGCAGGCGGACCGCATTTTTGGTTGACCGTTTCTAGGCAGGATTTTGGCTAACTGAACCTAGACAATTTGGAACTTATTTTTTCTAAAGTCTATGAGGTCGGAGCTTAACCTCTGACCCCGTGCGTGTGCAGATCCCGCGCAGAGAACTTGTTGGGGGCGGGAGGGGGTGGTTCACCTAAGGGCCGGGCGCCCCGAGGGTGGGAAAATCCTTCAGGTTCAGCCAATGATGATGGTTCGCACTGCCTTGAGGGCCCGCCTTCGGCTCCCGCAGACTTAAGGCAGCAGTGATTGTGGTTGGTGGAATTAGGCGGAAAACCTGCTTTTCTCAGCCCTAATAGGCCCTGATTGGCTGCAGCACCCAGTCGCTTTTCTCTATTTCAAACCGCTTAGTGATAAATCCCGCCTTAAAAGGAGTTTGATAACAGTCTTACGTGTTGTAAGACCAACAGTGATTGGTCACAGCGCTCAGGGATTCGGTCGGTAGTAAACACAGCGAGGCTCTCGGGACCGTAATTGGTCAGTGTTCGGTGGAGCCGAGTAAATTCCTCCGGATTCCGCTTTCCGGCTGGCTGTTCTTCTAGTCAGGCCCCGCCCCATCCCCTCATGATTGGCTGCAGCTCCGCAGGAGGGGAGGAGGCAAGGAGAGGAGTAGACGATGTTGCATGCGTCACTTCCGTTTACTGTCTGCCGCCGCCGCTGTATTCTCCGAGTACGGCGGCGAACGGGCCGAAGGAGCTGGCGGACAAGAGGCAGGGTGGGCGGGGGGGGTGGGCAGAAGGGGGAGAAAACCCCACCACGGAGACGCCAGCCTGGACGTTCCCACCTCCTCCGCCACTGTCAGGTCGACTCGGGGAAGGGTCACCGCCTCCTCTAGTGAGAAGGGGGGCGGAGCCCGGCTCAGGTGAGGCGACCCTGTCAGCGCGAGCGGTGGTGGCGCGCGCGGGCGCGTTCACGTGTAGACGGTTGAGCTCCGGGGGCGCTGGGCGGGCGGCGTCGCTAGGGTCGCGCGGAGGCTTCGGGGCGCGCGCAGACGCGTACCGGTGCCCCTGCGGGTCTCTCTGAGGGGGTATTGTTACCCTTCCGAGCCGAGCGACCAGACCGGTGGGAGGCGGGTTCTTCTGCGCAGGCGTCCCCCGTGTCCCGACGCCAGGCTGTCTGCCGGGTGGGGCGGGGGCTGTCGCCCCCTCGGATCTGCGGGCGGGCGTCGTCGGTTACGGGGATGCGGTGGGAAAGGCCTCCGGACAGACAGCCTGGTGGGGTGAATATAGCATCTGTCGCCCTGTGGGGTGGGACCGAGTGGCTCCCTTGCCCTCATCCCGGGTCTCCTTGAGCGTCGGGATTTGATTTCACGGGAGCAAGACCGAACGGTCTGGAATCGCAGCGGGCGGCTGACCCAGGATGGGTGGAGCCGGTGTTTTGGAATGCCCCAACTTGTTGTCGGAGGACCAAAGTGTTTCTAGGCATTTTTTGAATGCCCACTACTTCCAGGCTTCGAGCTAGGAGCTGTGGGAGATGCACTGGTAAGATCAGCCGTTCCTCTCTTACTTGGAGGCCGGACAGATTTGTCCGTGAATAAAGAACGCAATGAATTAAGGGGATTGAAGGTTCGGGGTTTTTTGTTTGTTTTTCCCCTTCCAAGAAAGGTCATTTGTTATTAAATCGTCTACATTTTGATATAGCGGAGAATACTGTAGACGCTAATGTCTGGATAGCAGACAAATTCTGAACGTTTATTTTGGAGGAAAATTTTTAGGTAAAGACGGAGTGAAGGCTTTCTTCACTAGTCTTTCTTACTAACTAGTATGTTTGGATTCTGGTTAGTTTGAATGAATAGATGAAATCTTTCACCTTCAAGAACTGAAACTTTTCCAAAATCTGTTAGTAAGCTTTTCCGTTGTATTAAGTAAAACACTACTGCATACACTGGGATCTTTCTTTCGAGGCTTCTGAGAATGCTCTGCCTGTCTCACTGATGATTTGCTGTCCTGTGTGGGCTGTTGTGTCTTAGATAATTTCGAAAGGATGAACTGGGCACCTCATCATTTTCTGAACTAGCTTTTCATTTGGTAAAGTCTTGACCATTTTTGTGGTGAAGGTAGTTGGCTGAAGTTCAAAGAGTAGAAGGTAGGGGAAGAGGCCAAAAAAGAGAAAGCGGTTTCTAGAGAAAATTCTGTAAATCAAGGGAAAACTTTCCGCTATTCCTTTAATTCCCTCTGGAAATCCCTGCAAATTAGGGAAGACAGCCAACTTGGTGACCTGCCAGGTAAGACTTAGCTGGTTGGGGACCTATTCTGGGCCCTTGTGTTTTGCTGAATAAATGAACCAGAACTTTCAAGAGTCCTGAAGTCAACTTGTTTTCTGATTTGCCTTTTCCCCTTCCTTATTAGTTTTGTCAGGCAGTATAGTTAGCCCGTGGTATGGCAAGCTGTTTTCTGGTTTTGAGGTACCTTTTGAAAAACTCCGAAAATGTTAAGGTTTGTAGGAAAAGCATCTGATAGTGGGGTGTTTTCCTGAGTTTAGAAGTCAGTACAATTTATTTAAAATCTCACTTGAATATAAGCACTTAGAGGTTTTATTATAGTATTTAAAACACTTGGCATGAATTATATTGAATTTAAAGTACTTGGAATAAGTAATATATTCTGTGTGGGTAACACTTCAACATATTATATGTATAGTGAGATCTGACAAAGTTGGTTGTATTGCTGACATTGAATCTTGAATCTGCTTCAGTTTCTCCTTGGAAAGGAAAAAGAAAAACCCAAGGTATTGATTGGCCATTAACATTTCACTTTTATTTCTTAATGTAAATCTGTTGTAAACCCTTTTTCCCCTGTCAATTTTAAGCATAGAATTTCTCTTTTACTCTACTCAGATATGGAGACTATTCAGTAGAGCTACTTTTCCTTAATGTAGCAGGTGGAATGAAATGTAACACTACCCTGTACCTTTTGTCTAAGCTTGAAGTAACTTTTCATATGCTAACAGACCAACTGTTTCTGAGTGAACTCTTGCTCTTTACAGTTGTTTTCATCATTTTCATTACTGAATAGTGGTATTTAATCTCAAGATCCTGTTTTGGGAGGTGCCTTTCATTTCATTAATTACACAGACACTTGCTAAAAGCATTGATTTACCTTCCTGACAGTTCAAACAGATTAGGATTTGTGTCCAAGATTATTATTAGTAAATAATTTTCTAACATTTTAATTGTATATTTAAGGTTCCAGTATTTTCTTGACTGAAACACGCATTTTGTTCACATTTTAATCTTGAAGAAAGGATGCTATAAGTAAGGTTATGTTTTAGCTTAATTGGCAGCTTTTTTCTTTCCTAATGTTATAATGTTGCATTTGGTAGTCCCTGGCATCTCAGATTTAAAGAAACGATAGAGTTAAGACTTGTATACTCAATTAATTCATTGTAGTTGTAACCACCTTATTTTCCAAATTTGACTTCGTACCCTGAAGAAAGTTATAGAAAGGACTCTTACTAGAAATGATATTTTATTCTTATAAAAATGGAGATTAACAACTAATGAACAATTATCAATGCATTATTAACCAAAATCCACTGTTTGTTCAGGTTTTCTTAGTTTTCATGGCTTGGCCTTTTTCTGGTCCAGGATCTCACCTTACTTTTAGTCATCTTGTCTCCTTAGGCTCCGCTTGTCTATGACAATTGTCTTACCATATTCAGATACTGAGAGTTTTGAGGAATACTGGCCAAGTATTTTGTAGAATGCCCCTCAGTTGGGGTATGTGTGCTGTTTTTCTCATGATTAGACCAGGGTTGCTATGGGTTTAACCACAGAGGTAAATGCATTTTTATCACATCAGCATATGATGTGCACTAACATGCATGCAGTCATCATGACTTACCACTGTTGATGTTGTCCTTGAGCCACACCAGTTCATATTTATATTCTGAGCTGAAAATCTTAATTTTTAAAAATTCTCTTGAAACGACAAGCTCATGTCATTCATTTTCAAGAAATGTATGACAGATGCTTAAGTCTGAATGATCTTAGTTTGTCTCATTCTTCCAAGTAAGTATGGTGTTTGATGATAAAAGCATTTAGTTCACCTTCTAAGTAAAAAATTGCATAAGCATATTTCCTTGAGACAATGTTGTATTCAAGTGTACTTCTCATTTCATCTCACACAATATTAAAAAAAAACATGTATTCAAGAATCAAGACTAAATAACAAATGAGAGGGAGGGAAGGTTAGGTCCCTTGTAGAATCAGTATTAATGTAATAATGGCTATGTCCAGCACAGAGAGCATTCTGGGCAATTTCTCCACTTTCCAGTTCAAGCTCAAGTGCCCACCCTTCCCATCAGTTCTATATGCAAACCAGTAACTGCTCGGAAATGTTTATGCTTAAGTTAGCTCGAATCTGTTTCTGTTACTGCAACGAAGAATCCTGAGTGATACTGTGATTAAAAAATAGAATAAAGGGGCCTCCCTGGTGGCGCAGTGGGTTGAGCGCTGCACTGTGAAGCATTCGCTGCACAGCCGAGTAGAGTTCGATCCCCGGCCAGGGAGGGGACCCACCTGGCCAGGCAGACCTTTCCTGCCTTGCCGTTCCTCCCCTAAACAGTGAATTTCAGTCGATCTGTTTGTTTTGCTTCCCACTCTGTCTCTGGTGAAGCCTTTCACCTCCCATGACTCTGGCCTGTACTCCAGCTCTTGTATGTACAAATAAATAAATCTTTTAAAAAAATAGAATAATTTTTTTACAAAAGTTATTAAAAGTGATGATTGTCTTCAGCTCAGAATTTTGTGTTGTGTGGTAACTTTTCTGAGCTTGTAGTGATCATTAATTTCAATTATGAGCATTCATCACCCAGTCTTTCTAGTCTTACCTACTTTCAAGCCAGATTGTATACATTATCGTATCTCACCACATCTTTACCTCTGTCTGGAACATACTTTACATCTCACCGTATCCAAATACAATCTAATTACCCAGCTTTGTTGTCAGTGTCACCATGAAACTAGAAATAACCTTTGTCTTCTCTAACTCACCAAGTGTACTTTATTTTTCTACTTTGTAATGTGATTATTTGTGTAATTTATTTCCACTAAGCACCTGTGATAGGACACCACCATACAAATCTCAGTTCCACAACGTACAACCTTGAATGAAGTAAGCACTTCAGAACACTGGATGATTGAGCTTGTATACCAAATATACAAGCACCTTCAGGATCTGTTGAGAATTCTAGGGCTAAATAGGTGCTAGTCTCCCTTAGTGGGTTAGTTGTCTTCCTTTTACATCATCTACTACCCTCGTTCTAGATTGCTACTGCTCACCTTCAGTTTGGAAACTAAAATCTTGAATTTTGTTTTTAAAACAAAACAAAAAGCCAAAGACAGTGTGAGGGCTTGAGGGACTTTCCTGTGAGGAAATCTTTCCTACATAGACCTTGATTTTTATTTGGGATATTCTGAGATTTTTGCCTCTGGTTTGACTGATTTTAGAGATGAGACTCTTAGAAAAATAGCTATTGTGTATTGTGTTCATCTATACACAAAATTCATTCAAAAGGTAATTCAGTGTTTATTAGGCACTTAGAGAGAAAATGTAGTCCTTGCCTTGAGCAAATCGTTTTAATAGAAAAAGCATTTTGTGTTTGCACCAGGGATATGCAGGGCACTAACACTTTTTCTTACACAAAATTCTAGGTCACTTAATCACCAGAAATTTTGAAGTGGAAAACAAGGGGAGTTGGAGGGTATGATGAGATAGTAAGTGTTCTGGCATTATTTGGACTTCCCCAGTTGTGCTTGCCTTTAGTCATTGATGGTTTCCCTTGTTTATAGGCCTACTTTGTCTAGTTTCTGACCGAGCCCTGAGAGAGCAGGCCTAGAGAGATTATGGAATTAGTTGCGCTGACAGATATGGTATCTGGAATTAACTTTGGACACCTGTGCCCACATAATCCAAACCTTTCCCTATATCCCCTAACAATAGTTGGTGAAATCAGAACAATGGAGGAATGTTCCAGGCCTCCAAGACCTGTAGAGCTCAGCCTGCTTGAATCTGACCTTGCCAAGTTTTTTCTCTTAATTCTTTTTTATCTCTACAAGCAGAGGAATAGTTCTGTTTGGTTATTTTTCTATTAGGGATTTATCTAGATTAGAGAGCATGAATGTTAAGAGCTCCTTAGAATGTTAGGACACATTCTGAAAGTGGCAATTTTGCAGGACCTGTCGGTACACGGGCAGCAAATCACTTAATATGTTAGATGTTTGAGTGTAAGTGTACTTTTGTAAAGATTTATTGTATTTATGTATACAAAAGGTACAGGCCAGAGGTGTGGGGTGTGGGGGTGAGAGGAGTCACCAGAGACACAGTGGGGAGCAGAACAGGCAGATCTACTGAAATACAGTGCTGAGGGGAGCAGCAGGCAGGGCAGGAGAGGTCTGCTGCACCATGTGGCGTGTAGCTCCCTGGTCAGGATTGAACTGTATGTTGAAGTGGCTGGTGATACCTTCATAGCACTGAGACTTAACCCCTGCGCCACCAGGGAGGCCCAAGTATACTTTCCTTTATGAACCAAGTATGTTGAAAACTTGTGTGTAGGTCAATATGTTAGTCAAATGTTAGTTTAAAAAGTACTATTAGCTGGCTTGTTCTAGAACAAAACTGAACACTTTTTAATCAGGCTAAGTAAAGTATTAGGAAGTAAATATACTAAGAAAACAGAATTCTTGATTATTCATATTAGTGTAATACGCAGTGCTGTGAGTATATTTTCTTAATTATATTTACTTTGGAAATTACTAAAAGTCTGTTTCTGCAGATAGCCAATTCTGCAGTGTACATTTGCTTTGGTTCAGATACAAATTGATGGATGACTTGTTACATCTCTTCCATCTGTATAGATTCATACTATCACATTTTAAAATCTTTTAAAGATTTATTTATTTATGTTTGCATAGAAGAACTGGTGAATCCAGAGGTGTAAGCCAGAGGTGTGGGGGATGAGAGGATTCACCAAAGACAGTGGGGATCAGCAGGTGAGACAGGGGAGGTCTACTGTGCCATGTGGGCCAGCTCCCTGGCTGGGGAGGGGATTGAACCCAGGCCTTTACAGTGGTAACACTGAGACTTAACCCTTAGGTCACTAGGGAGGCCCCACATTTTGAAATCTTTTGAAAAGACCTGAAGCATTTTTCCTTTTTTTAAAGGCTGCAGACAGGCAACTTTTGGTAAAAACAAACAAAACAGAAAACCAAACTCTTTTCCACATGAGATTTTGTATAACTTTGAGACTTTGAGTTTGCTAGGATTTATTGAGGATTTTGAATAACTGCTTTGCACATCATAGTAATTTGTTGCTATCTCTGTTGCAACTACAAGCTAGTTGTATTTTAATATGTTTCTTTACTTATGTTAGAAAACTCAGTTGAGAAAGGATATTATGATAAGTTATTTTGTTAGAACAATGTTTACTAACTTTTACTACTGTAGATCTCAATGCTAAGTGGCATCAGAATCAAAGGAATTGAGATTTCTTGTTGACGTAATAGTTTCTGGCACAGTGGTGGGAATGGGAATGAAACATATACTGAATATATTTACCTTAAGACAGCATCAGTTTACTAAAAGACAGCATCTATTTCTCCATATGGTTACATTAGACTTTATTCTTTAGTATCACGTAATGTCTGTAGCACATATTGTCAGAGTTCTGACCAGATCCTCTTGATCCTTTTTACCGCTTCTGTGCATCCAGCCTGCAGCTTTTGTGTGCTTTTGCTGCTAATGGCTTATGCCGGGACTCTTTTGAGGCCTGTCTTTGGGTGACTGGCATCACTTTGTGTGTGAGCCTTAAGAGCGTCAAGTACCTAGCAGCTTCCATTCCCCAGAAAAGGCTCTTAGCTGTTGACTAACCAGTGCGGGACCGTGAAAGACCAGACCCCTTTGCGTTGATGGAGTGCAAACTCAGTGATTTATTCTCCAGAGCTCCCCTGCTAGACCAGGCTAAGACCCCAAATTGCACCCTTGATTGACTGCTGCTGCTTCCCTCTCTGTATCTACTCCCAGTTTCTCCTGAGAGTAGGGGAGAAACCTTCTTGATAAAGCACTTACACTTGAATCCTTTCATGGTCTGCTTCTGAGAATCCCTGCCTAACAAATAGGAATCTAAACCTTCCTACTCTGCCATCACTTTTGTGCATCATAGTAGTGTTGCTATTTTCAGCTCATTCTCAGAGTATTGACTTTTGACACTTTGGGATATTAAAAATCACACTAGTGCATCAGCTGGATTTCTCATTTTGTTTAACTCAGGGCTCCATTGTTACCTTAACTGAGTTATACCTCTGTTATTTAGATATTAAATAGCTTCTCTTAGAAGGCAGAACATATACAGCAGTAGATTTCACTAGGCATAACTCATCCTTTCTTACCATTCAGAAAGGTTGATCAGTATTTAATTGCATCCATTGGCACATAGAAACTATTTCACTATTGCATTATAGGAAACTGTTTGAATAATTAGGAGTTACCTTTTCCATAGCATTTGATAGCTGTTTCTCATAAAAATATCAGTACTATTTTGTACTGGTGTCTTTTCTGGGGGGAATAATTTTTTGGCAGCTTTTACTAATTCTCTGTATGTGTACATTTATGGTCTGTTCAGGCACTCAAATTCTTGAAAAGAAATTTTACCAAAGGTATATGTAGTTTTCTAAGTACACATTATTTTGAGAGTCAAGTAGTTCACAAGATTTAAGACAAACACCCTAGCCTTCCTATTTCCCATTTTCTTGCCCGCAAGGCTACCACTTTCAAATATTAACTAATTCTTTTTAATATTTACATATATATATTAAATGGCATGCTTAGGTCTAGTTATTTTTTGATTTAGGCATTATATTGACTTCCCCTTGGTTAGAGATAAGAGTTGTTTTTTATCAGTTTGTTAATTTTTTCTTATACCAGTTTTGCTGCTCTATGCATTTCAGGTCCATCCTCCCACTATAGTTAGAATTTTTGTTAGATCAGCAGTTCTCAAAGTATAATCCAAGGACATGTAATGTTCCCTGAGATCTGTGAGGTCAAAACCATTTTCATAAGATACAAAGACTTCTTTTCTTTTTTTTTTTTCACTTACTTTCACAAGTATACAGTGTTTTCCAGAGACCATGTGATGTGATACTCTTAAAGACCTGAATACAGAAGCAAATTTAAGAATCTAGTTGTCTTCTGTTGGTGCAAAAATATAAAACCATGCCACCCACTATTCTCACTTTATTTGAGAATACATATTTTCATAAAAGTTTTTTATTGGTATGTAATTGTTTATTTTTTTTTATTTTTTAAAGATTTATTTATTTATGCATACAAGCACTGGGGTACAGGCCAGAGGTGTGGAGGGGGGTGAGAGGATTCACCACAGAGAGCGGGGAGCAGA
>JAGFMF010011802.1:3523744-3574711 GCA_019455555.1 Galemys pyrenaicus | reverse complement strand
TTCCCTGCTCTGTCTGGTGGATTCTCTCACCTCCCCCCCACACCTCTGGCCTGTACCCCAGTGCTTGTGTGCATAAATAAATAAATCTTTAAAAAAAAAAAGAAAAAAGAAACTTATCAAAGGTAGAAAAAATGCAGGAGGTCATTTCTCTTGAGGAGCAGCTTGGAGTTTTCCCACTTACCCTCCAATATAGTCCCATTACTTGCCAGCCCTGCTGCCTGTCACCTTAGCCCTTGTCATCATCTTCAGAATTCTCTGTCTTCTGTGCTTGATTGCCAGTTTCTACATTCTTTGTCCTCCTTTTCTTGGTTTATTCCCACCTTATTTAAGTACAGTCTTTAGTAGCTTCCTAAGGAAAGCTGTATGAAAGGGAAACTTGGATTCTTGTCTGAAAATGTTTAAATCTACTCACATAATTGTTTGACTGGATATGGCTAAGTTAGATATACTTTCCTTGGAGAATTTTGAAGGAACTGTCACCTTTTAACTTCTGTATTGCTTTTGAAAGTCTGATACCCATTTTATTCCTGGTTCTTTGTAACCTGTCAGCCCCCAGAAACTAAGATCTTTATCCTAAGTGTTCTAAAATGTCACTGTAATGAACTTGTTCTGGGGATTTCTTCATTCGTGTTGCTGAGCATTTGGTGGATGTTTTTAGTCTGAATGAGCAACTTCAGTTCTGGGAACACATTTCTAATAGTCTTCTTGTTTCATGAATATTCCATACATGTGGGATGTACATATATATATAAAAACACATACACAGAGAACTATGTATATTCTTTTTCATGGATATGATATGGTATCTTATCTCTGTGAGGATCTTAATTATAATGTTCTGTTCTCCTTCCCCCCCCCCCCCCCCCCCCGCACTATTTCTGTTTCCTCCAATTCCCTCTTTGGTGCTTTTTCTTTCATGTTGGAGAGCCTCCTTTTCCCCCAGTTTCTGATGCCCCTTAAATGTAGATATTTAAAAATAAAGCCCTAACTGGAAGCTGAGTGGATGGGTGTGCCTTGAAGACTAGTGGGTTTCCCCATAGAAAGATGGGGACATTAGTAATCTGGCTGCTAGTCTCTAGTACCTGATCAGGTACAGAGAAGGGGGAAGGGGGAAAGGGGGCATTTCTTATCTTCTGTATGACTTTAACTTAGTTTTTAGTGTGGCAGCTCATATGTTCAGAGTCTTTTTGGTTCAGCCATAAGCCCAGCAGAAGAATGCAGGCTTCTTCCCCAGGAAACCTTCCACACTTCTGCCCCCACTGATCAGAGGCAGGTACCTTTGTTTCTGATAGCTTGTACTTTCCTACATAGCACTTAGAGTACTTTATTGGTGTTGGATTGGATCTGTCTTGTTGAACATTTTAGCACCTCTAGCACTAGGCACAGTAGATAGTAAATCTGCATGTTTGTATCCTGGGACTTAGCTATTTTGTCTCCCCACCATTCCAGAAGACCAGAGGTTTTTTCTCCTGAGAGGGAAAAACAGGCTTTTAACTCTGGCTCCTTCAACTTTTACAGAGTCAGTGGACAGAGGGCACTGAGGAATGTCAGTTATTGACCCTGTTATCTAACTACATGAAAGTCTGTCAGGAGCACTAGTCAGAGACTGAGTCGGCAGTTATGTCCCTAGGAAGTATAGCTGATTCTTAGAAGCAAGCAAGCAAATTCTGTTTTTTGTCGAGTACAGGTGAAAATGTACAGATGGTTAATGGTTCCAATTCAGCTCTGGAAAGTGATTCCCCATAGGACATGTGGACTCTTCTTTTTCCCGCCTTTCTAAATTTTGACACTTAAGAAAATTTTCATTTACATCTGTGAATGTTGCAATATTTTGCCCTTAAAAAAATACTCCTAAAAATGCAAATGCCATTATCACATCTAAGGGAAAATAAAAACAGTAATTCTGTAATATTAGCGATAATGTGATATTCCAGGCAATTTAGTTTTATGGAAGCCCTACAATTCAAAATGGACTGTGAAAAAATGGTTCTAGAGTTTGTTCATCTTGTTTTTTCTTTCCTTATTTTAAAAAGTTGCAGTATAACTTGTTGCGCTTTATTGAGGTGTAATGTACACACCATAAAATTCCTTGTTTTAAGCATACAATTCAAACATTTTTAGTAAACTTAAGTTGTATAATTATCAGCATAGTTCACTTTTATTTTTTATTTTTTTAAAGGTTTATTTATTTATGCATACAAGCACTGTGGCATAGGCCAGAGGTGTGGGGGGTGAGAGGATTCACCACAGACAGAACGGGGAGCAGAACAGGCAGATCAACGGAAGTACACTGCTGAGGGGAGCAGCGGGCACAGCAGGAGAGGTCTGCTACACCATGTGGGTCCCCTCCCTGGCTGGCAGCAGGGATCGAACTCGTGCTATAGTGGCTGAGGTTTGCTTCATAGTGTGTTGCTTAACCCACTGCGCCACCAGGGAGGCCCCATAGTTCACTTTTAGAATGTTATCACCTCCTACAAAAAAATCCCTCTACCCTTTTACAGTCCTCCCCTTCTCTTACCTCTAGCCCCAGATAGTCCCTTAGTCTATTCTCTCTTTCCGTAGGTTTACCTTTTCTGTGGTATAGCAGAGAGTCTATTATATTATTATTTATTGACTATACTCCCTGCCCGTTCTCTCGGTGTCACCTTTACTCTTCCCTGGTACCTCAGCACCCAGTTCCCTAGCATTTGATAGGTAAGGAGTTTATATACAGGCTATTTATCCATTATCAGTTTAGGATTTAGCTTCCTAGGTATGCTAAGTCAGCACTTGTGTACCTGCTCACCAGCTTCCAAAACACTATTGATAGGCCTTTCCTACTTTTTTTCCTCTCATGGGTTTGTTTAAAATAGCAACAAAAAAGAAAAGCTTTAGTGTCTTTTTAATTGAATTAAAAGGGAAGCTGTGGGAAGTAAATGCGTATGTTTCAATACAGTGAACTACCATAACAGGAAATCTTCTCCCCTAATATTGATTTGCCCTTTTCAATTAAGGTTGCTAAAAGACTGCAACTTCTTGGAGTTTTTTTATTGTCCTCAGAATGCAGAACTAACCAGTTTCTGTGGTGTAGCTATGCCTCCCCTACATGTTGGACTTTTTTCACACATATTAAGTGGTAAAAGTGGACTGAAGAGGAGCCTATAAACAGCCAGTAGTTGCTTTCCATGTGCTTCCAGGTCTGTAGCTAAATTGGCATATTCTCCATATTTGACAGGTTGTTAGTCCATGTGCCCATTATTAGAAACATCAGAAGCTTTCAGAGTCCAAGGTTGACTGTCCATATGTCTCTTTCCCTGAAGCTTTCCTAAGTCTTAACACTTTGTCTTTCCCATAGGATCATGGATTTCCCTGGACACTTTGAACAGATCTTCCAACAACTGAATTACCAGAGACTTCATGGCCAGCTGTGTGATTGTGTCATTGTGGTGGGGAATAGACATTTTAAAGCTCACCGCTCTGTTCTGGCAGCATGCAGCACGCACTTCCGAGCCCTGTTCTCAGTAGCAGAGGGAGATCAGACCATGAACATGATCCAGCTGGATAGCGAGGTAGTGACAGCTGAGGCCTTTGCCGCACTGATTGACATGATGTATACCTCCACCCTCATGCTGGGGGAGAGCAATGTTATGGATGTCTTATTGGCAGCCTCTCACCTGCATTTGAACTCTGTTGTTAAGGCATGTAAACATTACCTAACAACAAGGACTCTGCCCATGTCTCCCCCCAGTGAGCGCGTTCAGGAGCAGAGTGCCCGCATGCAGCGGTCTTTTATGCTGCAGCAGCTGGGACTAAGCATCGTGAGCTCAGCCCTCAATTCCAGCCAGAATGGTGAGGAGCAGCCGGCCCCCATGAGCTCATCGATCCGCAGTAACCTGGACCAACGGACACCCTTCCCCATGAGACGCCTTCATAAGCGCAAGCAGTCTGCAGAGGAGCGGGCCAGACAACGCCTCCGGCCCAGCATGGATGAGTCTGCCATTTCTGATGTCACACCCGAGAACGGTCCATCAGGGGTTCATTCTCGAGAGGAGTTCTTTTCACCAGATTCTCTGAAAATTGTGGATAACCCTAAGACCGACGGCATGACCGACAACCAGGAAGATGGTGCCATCATATTTGACCAGGCTTTTGGTGCTCAAGAAGATGCCCAGGTGCCAAGCCAGTCTGACAACAGTGCAGGCAACATGGCACAGTTGTCCATGGCCTCTCGTGCAACTCAGGTGGAGACTAGTTTTGAACAGGAAGCTGTGACTGAAAAAAGTGGTTTTCAGTGTGAAAATCCTGAGGCTGGCCTTGGGGAAAAGGAGCATATGAGAGTGGTGGTAAAATCTGAGCCCCTGAGCTCTCCTGAACCTCAGGATGAAGTGAGCGATGTGACCTCACAGGCAGAAGGCAGCGAATCGGTGGAAGTGGAAGGAGTTGTGGTCAGTGCCGAGAAGATAGACCTCAGCCCTGAAAGCAGTGACCGGAGTTTTTCAGATCCCCAGTCGAGCACTGATAGGGTAGGTGACATCCATATTTTGGAAGTCACAAATAACCTAGAACATAAATCCAGTTTTAGCATTTCAAATTTTCTTAACAAGAGCAGAGGAAGTAACTTCAGTGCAAATCAGAACAATGACGATAATATCCCAAACACCACTAGTGACTGCAGACTGGAAGGTGAGGCCCCTTATTTGTTGAGTCCAGAGGCTGGACCTGCGGGCGCGCCCTCCTCAGCCTCTGGCTCTCACGTGGAGAACCCATTCAGTGAGCCTGCCGACTCCCACTTCGTTAGGCCTATGCAGGAAGTGATGGGCCTGCCTTGTGTGCAGACTTCGGGCTACCAAGGAGGAGAACAGTTTGGGTTGGATTTTTCCAGGTCTGGTTTGGGGCTCCACTCCTCTTTCTCCAGGGTAATGATGGGCTCCCCAAGAGGAGGAGCCACCAACTTTCCATACTACCGCCGCATAGCTCCCAAGATGCCAGTTGTAACTTCTGTCAGAAGCTCACAGATCCCAGAAAACCCTGCCAGTTCCCAGCTACTGATGAATGGGGCCACATCCTCATTTGAAAACGGCCATCCTTCCCAGCCTGGCCCTCCGCAGTTGACCAGGGCATCGGCTGATGTCCTGTCCAAGTGCAAGAAGGCCTTATCAGAGCACAACGTCTTGGTTGTAGAGGGAGCTCGCAAGTATGCCTGCAAAATCTGCTGCAAGACCTTTCTGACCTTGACTGATTGCAAGAAGCACATCCGTGTTCACACAGGTGAGAAACCCTATGCCTGCCTCAAGTGTGGCAAGAGGTTCAGCCAGTCCAGCCACCTGTATAAACACTCGAAGACTACCTGCCTGCGCTGGCAGAGCAGCAATCTCCCCAGCACTTTGCTCTAACCCCGGCTTCTTGAGATAGTGCCCACACCGGTGTAGGACTGAAACTAAAATCTCATGGTTGGCGGCTAACGCCTTTAGGTTTAGGCTTCAGGCTGCCCAGGGGCTCTTGCAAGTTTCGGTGAGTAGTAAGTAGAAAACTAATACTCGTAGCGCTTGTGCCGCTGCATTTCTGTTGAAATGCGCACTCAGAGGGATGAGATCCCCGAAACCAAGTTCTTCCTTAGGATTGAGTCAGAAAGTAGTTTGTAATTGATATCGTTAAAAGTGGCACATTGAAAAATTAAAAATTGAAGTGTGAAAAAATTTTTTTAGCGATTTTTGTAAAACCCAGGCATTTAATTACATTTCCTATACTCATGGATGGGAATATCATATACCTGTATAGTGATGCAAAATGCACTTATGTGTAACCAGTGGCACTTGTGTCTGTCTACAAGGAGGACCCTTGAAGACATGCCTGTCTGCCACGAATGCTTTAAAGTGTATCATGAGCTAGTCCTAGGCCTCAGAAAGTACTGTATTTTTTATTTTTGTCTGATTTGCAGTAACAGACACTGCACTCTGATGGTGCTGACTGACACTGGGTCCAGAGCGAACCTTCTCTGGACTAGTAGGTGTATATACTTTTGAAGACATCACTATTGGGTAGATGTTTTAACAGTTTTTCCTGGTTTTAAAAACAAAGCTGTAAATGGAGTATGTACTTATAGGGAGTGACAAGTAAGGTATTGTTTCTGTATGTGCTGTTTTAGCTATATTTTAACCAACTTGTATTACATATGTTACAGTTCCATGTTTGGAGTCAGAAAAGAGCTAGTGTTTGTCTTGATTCTGATGATATGGAGTCACATTTTTGTGGTACGTGGGACCTGGGATCTTCTTGGTGCATTTACCCTCTGCCCATGCAGTCTGGCCCGACACACCTCACCCAGTGACAAACCCGTCCATTCTCTGCTTTGCTTCTTCACACTCTCAGCCCTAGAGGCATCTTTCCCAGGCTAGATTGTTTTCAGTTACAAACTAACCAAAAGTAATGCCCACCCACTCTACCATGGGCTTTACTTACTGATACATATTGTGGTTTACGAGTATAGACTCTGAATTTTGCTTTCTCCAGCCCAGTACTATATGTTTACAACTGTCGGAAACCCAGCCTTAGCAGGGTCCAAACTGTAAGATGCAGCCCACAGCATAGATGTCACCAAGTAGTATCTGAGGCTGTTCAAGGACACATCTGGGTCACTGCCAGAGCCTCTCTGAGCCTCCCACCCCACTTACCCCAACTCACCTGGCCATCTTCTGACCTCATGCCATCAGGGCTGTGGTGGCCCATGTCTTCCCTGGGAATAGCACAGGTTAATGTGTCTTCAGTTTTAGTTCATGCATGATGAACATGAGTTCGTTTTCTATCTTGGCTTTTTTAGAAGACACTGAACCATACTGCATAAATGAGAGCAACCCTTCTATTCTTGTTAGAAAGCTCAGTAGGTATAGCCTAAAACAAAAATTAGCGTGTGTTTTCTCCTCTCAGTCTAGTGTGTGCAGTTAAACATCTGTCTGGATAAACTCATAATATTCATAGCATCTCCTATGGACTGATTCCCAGGGAGGAAAGCCTAAGGGAAACCTCTGTGATTCCTCTCCTTTGCAGCAGACGTGGGGAAGAGACGTTGAAGAGATGGGATCACCTGGGAAATTCAGTTGTGTGTGACTAATTGTTGGCAGTCATGTTCTGACTTGATGTGAGGCGGCTCTGCATCCACCCCCTACATGACATGGAGACCATTGTCTTGTCATATTAACCTTGGGAGGTAGGTAGGTCGGCGTGAAGAACAAGAGGCCCTGCCTGGGCCTGGGGAGAGGAACCAGTGACACCACAAAAATGGCGGCAGCCCTCCTTCTTGGCCATCGTGAGGAGGTGCCTGGCTGCCCCCACTCACCTCCACTTGGGCTTAAATGGACTTGGCTTTTGGAGCCTCTCTGATACAGTGGCCGGAGCCGTGCCTCTCCTCTGCTAGATGGAATCTGGAATCTCATCTACCTCTTAGTCTATCAGTTTCTACATGTGAGAAGCAAGCTGTGGGCCAGAGTCCTTGTACACGCTGTAGCACTTAAAAGTTAATTCAGCGCTTCCCTGGGAGCCAGCTCCAGGGTCCTTATGATCACAGTTTCTACCTGAATTCTAACTGGTATCGGGTACCTGGATTTTGTTGGTTAGCCTTAATGAAAGCCTGGCATAATCATTCCTGGTGATTCAATATCAAAGTTCTATCAGGGCGCCTATGTCAGTGGTGCTATGCTAGCCAATAGTTGAGATTTTAAAATAAAAAACTTACCACATTCATGCCTCTACCTAACATGTGCTTTTTCTTTGCTTAGGTTATTAAAAAAGGGAAGTACTACTTCTCTGCTAACCCTGCTTTACCTGTGTTTTTTTTAACCTTACCTAGAACATACTTAATGCTGTTAAGTAGCAATTATTGGTTACGCCCCTCAATTTAGTCCCTCTGCCTTCCCTGCTCTTTGTCTTTAAATGTGTGGAAGGCTTTGTCCTCAGCCCACCCAGTTTTATTCTTGGAGGACCTGCTTTCTGCTGCTCACTTACCTGCCTCCCAGGTTGGAAGCTCCATCTGCCAGGTTGGCTTGGCTATGGGAAGAGCTGGAACCTGCCTTCTTTGGCAAGAGCTGGGCCTTGGTAGTGTTGATGGCCAGGCCTTGGGGTGGAGCAAGCGAGTGGAGAGATAATTAGAAAAAGGGCATCATTCCACAGGGGTCCAGCTGGGGGTAGGAAGAAGTGGACAAAGGGAGCAAAGTATGAAGGTGCTGAAACACATTTTAAAACAAAAATTTAGAAACCTACCTACCTGCAGTTAACCAAAAAAATACGGTTGTGGCCTTATGTAGCTCTCTTGGATGTGCATATTAAATTGCAGCAGCTTATTTAATTTGGTCCAGGCAGCAGATACAAGATGGTTACCACTAGGTATGGCTGTCATGCCCTCTGAGGGACACAGGAAGGAATATGAGCAGAAGGGGAGGGGTGGAGTGGCTGGGGCAGATTCTAATAATGAAAACGACGAGGCGTGAGGACTGGGTTGGGAGCAGCCTGCATGGCACTGGATTTCCTGACTGAGAAAAGGTAAGCAGATGCTCTTTCATTAGCTTCTCCCAGTTACAGGCAGAGACGGTCTCAGAGAACATTTAATAGAAATACACGCTTTTGGCTCAGATGTTTCCAATCACAGAGGCAGCAAGCACATCCCTCAGCACCAGCCTCCCTCCGCAGAACCGGTCCAGGGCAGGTTTTTTCCGTTGGCTCCCATCCTGTGGGTCCAAACCAAGCCTGATGGCATCTGTTTGCTTCCGGCCCTCCAGGTTCCCGGTCTGTTAGAGCTTGAGTTCACTCGGCATCGGCTGCCCTCTCAGGCCAGCCAGCAAGTTGTTAGCTGCCAACAAAGACATGGTGTTTCGGGTTCCGTGGGTGGCACTGCCAATGTGGGGCAGGATCACTGGAAAGAAGAGGGAAGTAAGGAGGGTGGTTCAGAGCCTTTAAAGCAAGCCTTTTCACAGGGCAAGGGTTTGCTGGTAAGAACAAAAGAGATTCTGCCTTGATTTGCCTCCCTACCTACTGTCACCAAGCATGCCACCCCCGGGGCTGAGGTCAGAGGGACAGTAGAAGGACTCCAGGCTATGACACTCAGGTGCAAGGGTGACACAGGGTGTGTATGCTAAATTCAAGAATGTAAAGCTAGCAGAGTGCTGGAGCCCTTCACTGACCGGATGGTGAGATGTACCAGTGTGGCTGAGAAATTTTTACATCATCATCCATTCCCTGCACCCCTTGAAGTGATGCCACAGGACTTCTGATGTATCCAAATGACATGAAATGCTAGACAGCCGAGCTCCCTTTTGCCCCTCTGTGGAGCAAGTGAGGTCGCTTGTCCTCAAAGAACAGCTTTTCAAAGCAGTCCCCAGGAGCCTGAGCTCAACTTCCAGGCTTTAGGGGGATGGTAGTGGGCAGCTGTCCTGGCTGTGGGCAGCCTAACATCACAGCCAGTCCTTTCAGGCTGGCTTGGGAGGTGGGGACGGTGGAGTTCCCAAGGGCTACAAGAAAGGGAGCATTCACTGTGGGGAAGGCGGCAGCCTTCTCTTCGGGTTTCCATTCCAGAAAGAAAGTAAAGGGCAGGGACAGGCCCATGCGACCTAAGCACTCATAGCTACGTATTAGTCTGGAGACAAACCACACCAGCTACCTGAAGAGAGGTTAATATCAAGAACTGTTACCTAGCATAAAGCTAACTAGGTAATTGAGGCTAAAAGGAGAACCACGGTGGTGCCCAACGTGTGGTCCTGGGCCAGCAGAAGCAGCATCTGGGAGCATGTTAGAAGTGTACATACCCAGGTCCTGGCACCCAGACCCATGGACGCAGCAACCTGTGGAGACCAGGCACCCCGTGTTTGATCAGTCTCTCCAGTTGACCACCACCGGTAAGGTCAGGGAGCAACTACTGAAAGCATTTACCTGTCCTACAGCAGGGGATGGGAAGGTGGAGGACAAAGGGCAAGACTGAAGGGAGGCCCTGCTGGAGCTGTAGCCCAGGGCAGCACTACCTGGCTGGGACTGTGTCCGTGACGTGGCACGTGGTTAACCAATCCTGCAAAAACTAAACAGATTCACCAGCAGATGCAGGGAGGAAAGCTGCCACCAAGTGAAGGTGCTACGTCAGATGTGAAGGCAGGAGGTGTAAGTCCTGCCTCCAGGCTCCTCAGTGACAGGGCCCAGCCCCCGCAGCACTAAGCAGAATGTACAAGGTGGGTTTGGAGCCAAGAGATAAAGGCTTAATAACTGGCGTGAGTCATAAGGCGCGAGTAGTGTAATTACACTTTTTGTTCACATTTCGACTAACAGGTTTACCCATGATGGAAGAGGCATGGGTATAGCTGTGGATATAGGACACATGCTTACCCATTGTTTTTAAACAAATCCATTCACCCCTACAGTTACTTTTCGAGGGACACAGACCTCGTGGAGTGAGCTCAGAAGGCCTTTCCTGCTGTGACACGCCAGTGCTGCTGACAGAGTAACACGTGGTTCCTGCCTGTGTCCCTTTGTGCTGGGTGCCCTCAAGGTAGCCTCACGCCCGGCACCTTTGGCCCTCCTCTAGCTACCTGGTCCTCCAGACGCAGTGGGGGAGCACACTGGAAAAGCACAGGCCTTACCACAGTTCTTCAGGGTCAGGAGAGGGTGGTTTGTAGGCAGTGGTTCTGGGGTCGTCACATCCAGTCCAGCCCCTGCAATCTGACCACTGGTCAAGGCCTGGTACAGGTCATCCTGGTTTACCACGTCTCCCCTGGGAATGACAGTAGGATGTGGGTGTGTCTAAATCTCCACCCAGGTCACCTTTAGGGCAGAATAACCCACAGAATTGCTCACCCACGACATGTTGGGGCTCAGTGAGCAGGACTCTGGCACTGCTGGCATCAGCATGAACCCTGTGTTAATGCAGGTTTCACTCCACCCCCTAGGTCACCTCCTTTTAGCTAAACATTAGTGACCACAGGTGCCTCTGGCGAGCCAAGCTCTCAGGGTGGCCTCACCCAATCCCTCCCCTCAGCCCGTCTCTGCCTACAAACTGTTTTAAGCAGCTTCAGAGGGCACCCGTGAGGAAGCGGGTAGAGAGACAGAAGGAAGATCTGCACCCATACCATGCTCAGCAGCCTGAAGGTTCCCTGGAGACATTTTGAGGAACCAAGACAATTGGGTTTTGAGACTTACTCCCCAAGAGCACAAAACTTGCAGCTTTTACTGACACACAGGCCCAAGCACAGCAGTGAGGGCCTCCGAAGTGCTACAGGTTGGTTAAGTGATGCAAAGGAACACAGGCCTGCCCAGCTCGCTGCCATCTGCCTTCACTCCCAAACCAACGCTACTGTGTGCTGGGCCCGAGCGAGGCTGCGGGTACTGAGCATGTTCTGAGAGCTCCTCCCCCAGCCTGGGGTACATGCTCTGACCTTTACTGTACTTCCGGCTTGGTTGGTAGGTGGGTTTACATAGTGGCAAGCTCAGCCTGACTCCTCTCAACAATCCAGGGGGAAGGAAAGCCAGTCCCTCTCTAGGACTGCCCAGTGACCCAGGATGCAGGGAGGCCCCAGGCTACCTGCTGATATTGACAATCACAGCTGTCTTCTTCATCTGCTGGAAGAAGTCCTTGTTGCAGAGGCCCTTGGTTGCAGGCGTTAATGAGCAGGCCACAACGATGAAATCAGACTCGGCGGCCAGCTGAGCGGTGGGCACTGGGGAAGACCGGGGCCCCGTTAGATGCAAGAGTGTGGGAGACCAGACCTGTCCTCCCACAATGGAAACTCCCAAGATGCTTCCTGAAGGTCTGGGGGACTCTGATAACTATAAAGTCAATAGCCACTCATGGGGTCCTCATATATGACATAACTCACCCATCCCCTGGCCTAGCAGATGGGACAGTTGAGCAGAGAAGGGCAGAACCTTGTTCAAGATCACAGAGGGTTCTGGCCACTCGTTCTTACCACCTTCCGGGCCCGATACACCAAGGAGGTGAGGAATGGCTGAAATCCAGCCTGCCCTCACCAAGCTATCAACCCGACCGGAGGGCTGAGTCCACCTGGCACCTGGACAGAGGACACACAGGCTGGGGGGCAGTGCTCATGAGTTTATTAAGGAAACTGAGTGCAAGAAAGTTTCCTGCCCTTCCTGACATCTCTCAGGACCCCTGCTGCTCCGTCACACACCAGCGATGGGGACGGGGGTCTCTGGAAGGCAGGACACGAATGCTCTCCTGGCACTGCGAGAACTCCCTGTGGGGCCTGGGAAAGCACCCTCAGGGGTGCTCCTGAGGGGCCTCTGCATCAGGTCCCGTGGATGACATCACACCTAAAGGAGGCTGCATGCCCTGGGAAACCCAGAGCTGCTGTGTTCACACTGTATACATGCTGCCGCTACAGAAAGCAGGCAGAGTCCCCTGGCAGACAGGCGCCCTGGAAATCCAGGTTTTACTTACCGAATTCTGCCTGGAATTCTGCTGCTTCCTGAGGTCTGGGCTGGCGCCCTGTGTACAGAAATTTCTGGACACCGAATGGTTTCAGACGCCGAGCAATGGCCTGGCCTGGTGGCAAGGAGTCAGAGTCATGGCTTGTCCCCAACTACATTACTGTGCCCCCCCACCCCCCTACCTTCCAGCTCCAGGACCAGGGAGCTCCTAGTGGCAGATCTTTAATCAGCACAGTCCAGAGTTTTCTAGTCCAGTCCTAGGGTAACTAACCCTCAGCCAGACCACTGCCCACACAGCCTGCCCCATGACCCACAAGACAACTCTCCCCTCTAGAGGCAGATGCTGTCCTTACATGGTCCAGCCCTCTAGTGCTACTAGCCTGCCCTGAGCTGGGCCTGGCAGCCTAGCAGAGGTCTGACCACACAGCGCCCCCCCCCCCCCCCACACTTCCTTCTGCACCCTCTGCTTCTGTTTTGTTTATTTATTTATTTAGAGGGCTGGGGTACAGGCCAGAAGTGCAGGAGGCCAGGGAGCATCTGAGGTTACATAATTGAGATCAAACCTTTCTGCAAGAGTTCTCTAAATGGGCCACCAAAAGAAAATCCCTCTGCTCACCTGCAGATCCCAGGTAAACTCTACAAACTGTACCTCTGGTTCCTGACTTAAGGCTTTACAAATCAAGTGCCTTCCAGAACCCAGGCCTGGGGAGCAAAGCCCCAGCCCAGCCTTCATAGTTCTCATCTGACTGTTCTGTAATCATACAGAACCCTACTTTCACAACTTGCTTCTGGTGCCGAGTTCTTAAGCAACTCCTGGTTTGTTTGTTGTTTTGGCCTGTGTTTTATGAAGCACGACCCTGTGTTACAGACACCCCTACCACACACAAGGGACGCTGATAACCTAGGGCCCTTTCCAGGGGATCGCTGCAGCAGTGGAGACTGAGCATGGGAGCAGGGGCAGGCAAGCAGGTAGGTGGAGCCTCACCTATGCGCCCCAGCCCGATGATGCCGACGGTGCTCTGCGAGAGGCCATAGCCACACATCCACAGGGGCTTCCATGAGGTCCAGCCACCACTGCAGGGGGAAATGAGGAGGATGAGCCCTGGCCTTGTACAGGGCAGCCCCCCTGGCCAGGGCTGTGGTCCAAGGGGTAGACCCTGGCCTTCAGGTCAGAGACCTGAGAGTGACATGAAGAACTCGGCCACTCAGAGCTGCAGATAAGCGGCAAGTACACCTCATCCTTACAAGTCACTGGGGACACAGACCTGATAGCAGAAGCGAGCTGAGAAATTCCCATCCCATTCGGCAGATGGGGAAACTGAGACCAGAAAGAGAAAGCTGCCCGACATCACAAAGCCAGGTGAGAGCTGAGGATAAACTCAGGTTTGGGATTCCAAAACCAGAGAACTCAAGGCACCGAGGTAGCAATAACATATGAAACCACTAACCCCACAGGTGGAAGGGCAGAGCCGCCAACAATGAAGGTGCTGGCTCCCTACGTCAGAGGGGAAGCAGGACACTGGTCTCATCAGCCTCGCAATACCTCTGCCACACCCCCAGCGCACCCCCCCAGCTCTGGACTCTCCAAGGGCCTGCTCCAGCATGCCTCTGGACTTTGCTCCAGCGCTTCCTGCTTCTGGAATGTCTCCCCCAGCTCTGGATATACAGGCCCAAATCCCTGATTGAAACCTTCAGGCCAGACTTGAAAAGTTTTCAGCTTTAGAAAGGTGATGTGGTGCTTATGCTGCATTGTACAAAACACCCACAGCAGCCAGAGGGGGGTGGGGAGTACTCTGTAACAAACACTTGAGTGTTCCTGCAGCAGAACATGAATATTCACCTGAGCAGGAGAAATTAAAAACAAAATAGAGCCACCTGTTATTTCTGGTCAGGTTTGGCTAACAAAAGACTTACGAACCTTCAGTTTTCAGAGCTTTCTGGATTCTCAAACGCAAAGTGGGACGGTGGACAGTCTCTCTAAGGGCTCAGGAACGTGCCACCTGCTACTTCCTCCAAGAAGCCTTCCCTGATACACTCCTTCCACCTGACTCTGTTCTCTCACAGGTTCCCTATTTCAGCTCTACCTGGTACTTTGGTATTTTGGCTGAGTCTGTCTCCAATTAAATGGCAAACATCTGGACCTAGGGGGTCACGTCTGGGCCAGGACTACATTCAGTGTTCCAGGAACCAGCTCTCTGTTAGGCAGAGCAGCCTTTCCCACCTAGCACCACTTACTTCTTCACCTCCTCAATGGCCTCCGGCAAGCGGCGACAGGTGGCGAGCAGCAGGGAGACGGCAAGTTCCGCTGTGGCATCTGTCAGGACGTCTGGGGTGTAGCCCACACGGATCCCGCTATGAATCAAACACTGGTGGTAACACTGGCCTCAAGCACCTTCACCAAGTTCTACTGCAGGGACATTTCCATGCTGCTGTTTTGCTCCCTCTTTGCGCTGCCTGCTGGGAAGCTCAGGGCAGTAAGTGAGCACTTACAGGTGGTCAGCCCTCGCTCCCAATTTGATTATCTCCCAGGTTCGAGAAGAACCTGAAGGTGGAAGATCAGAGCCCAAAGTCTGGGGCGAGAAGCTACTTAGCCCTTCTGAATTTTCTCATCTAGAGGGAAACAGTAACACCCACCTGTTCTACTCAGGGGATCGCTGTGGGAGCAAAACCAAAAAGCACATGAAAACGTGCTACCGGCACAGGTGGCCCCACTGCTTCTCACCCACCACACTCACTGTAACTTGCCTGCGCACGTGGGGACAGACCATGTCCATCAGCCACCTCCCATTCCCGCTGAACGGTGGAGGGACAGGAAATAAAAACACCCAGTTCCCTTCCCCCTCTCTGGGCCCCTCACTCCCTCCCCCTTCCAGAGTCCAGCTGCACTCACCGTTTCTTGATTTCGTCCAAAGCCAAGTGGTCGACGCCCACGGACAGTGTGCTGATGACTTTGAGATTGGCTCCTGTGTGGAGGAAGCACGGTCTGTGTCTCCCTGTGGGCGTCAGAGCCGGGCGCTGGGGACCCCAGTGGGACACCTGCTTGCTATCGTCTTGGAACAAGAGACTGACATCTCTGTATCTCAGTGCAAACGCCAAGTGATGCTATTTGACAGGTGCAGGCTCTGCCAGTCAGAGAGGTTATGTGGCTTGCCTCAGTCCTGAGCCGCCAAGTAGCAGGGCTGGGCTTCGCCTTGGGACTTGCGCCCCACTCTTCTCAGCTTGCCTATGCTTCGGCCACACCTGGGACCTCACTGTGTGTCCTTCGGCCACAGCTGGGACCTCCCTTTGGAAAGGCGCGCTCAGAGGCAGCTGGGTAATGACCCTCATGCCCTCTCCTCTAAGCTCTGGGCCAACACTGAGGCACAGGTTGGCTCAGCACCGACTTCCCTTCTAGCAGCCTCTACGTGTGACCCTTTTCTCAAAACTGTGTGGCATCAACCTCACAAAGTGATGTTTACCTTGCCCCTGGCTGAGACTGGTAACCCATCATGGGGCCCGCTAGTGCTTGGCACTGAGCCACCCTCTCCCCCAAGGGGGGTGGGGTCTTGTTCCAGGTCACTAAGCCTGATTGCTGCAGGGCTGGACGAGGACCCAGGGCTCTGGGTGCTCTCCCCAGCACCTGGCTGCCCCCACACTTCAGTCTTCGCCCTTCTAGGGCCTCCCCCCAGAAACTCATGGCCAGAAGAGAGAGCAGTGCATGTGTCAGAGTGAAGGACACCACCACTCCCCCTGGCCTGCAAGTGTAGCGAATGCCCAGTGGCCAGCAGCAGGCTGATGTGCCCTGCTGAGCCAGGGTACCCTTGGCATCCTCCCAGTCCTGCCCAGTGCACAGACCCGCAGTGTCCAGGAGCTTCTTGTCCACACGGTCAGTGAGCAGGCAAAGGAGGCCGTGGGCCCCGGCCACACCTCGTTCCAGCTCCTTAGTGGGAATGGGCTCGTCGGAATCCCACTGCTCCACTTCACAGCTGAAGGCAAAGGGAAGACCCCTCAGAGACAGAGAAGCCCTACAGATGCCCCCGGGGCCCCCAAGCCCCCCACCCCCGGCCACATCTGCAGCCCCTCCCAGAGTGCACAGTTTGCCTCTGCTTGCGCTGGCTGAGTCAGGGCCTTGGTGGGCAGCCTTACAGTGGTCCCGAGAGGGTGGCTGAAGAGTAAATGGCTGCCGTAGAGTGGAGCACGCTGACGGGCCGTGGAGCTCTCAGCTCAACACCAGCGCTTTCTCACCCTCATGGGGCAGAGGTCCCTGGCCAGGGTCCACCAGCTGATGGCAAGGAAGGCCAGGAGGGGGTGGGGGAGGCTGGTTTTCTTGCATCTGATGGAGCTTGGATTCCATGTCCAGTTGCCTGTCCTGGTCAGTGAGTCCATGAAATGGAAAACTCTCATCAAGATCAAATGACAGAGGAGTTTTAGGGTACACTTCCATGCCAGTCTCCCAGCCCTTGCCATCTAACTCATGCAGCCAACATGTATCAAGAACCCACATGTACAGCCGGGGTAGCTGCTGGCACCTCCCAGAGCACTCTGCAGCAGCACCTGGCCAGTTAAGCTCAAGCACAGGCCGCTTTGCACCCTCCTGCCCATGAGCACCACACAGACTATAGCAGCACGACTGCTGCCATCATCACCACTGTTGTTCTGCCTTCGCTGCCTCCCCGCTCAGTCTCAGTACACAGCATGTCCTCTGCAAAGATTCTGTTGCACTGAACAAATAAACAAATCTAGGCTGGGTTCCACTTTCTTCTCCATGCCCGACACTAGCAAAGCAAGTCTGTGTAAGGCAGTGCTCAGATGGCAGTCGGACAGTGCTGAGTTCAAATCCCAGTTCTGCACTGGGAGAGGGCTATGACTTTTGGCCAAGGTCCTTCACTTTTCTCATCTGTAAATTGAGAATGGGAACTACATTAGCAACTGAGTGTTGCAAGGATTAAAAGGGTTTATGTATAGGAAGCACCTGGCAAGGCTGACAGGCAGGGTTCAATTTAATACGGGTCACCAAAGGCCCCTGTTAACTGTCCAAAGGTGGCGGCTAAGGTCCCTGAACCATCCAAATGACCTCGCAGAGTAAAACATTAACAGCGGGTCCCTGTATCATTGGCAGGCTCCCCTCTTCCCAGGCCCAAGACTCGTAAGGGCTCCTGCCTTTCCACCGTCCCCACCCCCACTCAAATGCCGAGGTAATTAGGTCAAAGAGAACTTTCTTGCTAAGCCTCCCTCAAACTCCAAGACCGTCGGGTACAAGCTGGAAAGTACAGCCAAGGTCAAAGCTCAGGATCCCCGTTCTCTGGTGTCTGGAACACCCCGTCCTACTCATCACAGAAAAATAAAGGAGTACCCGGGAGGCCATCCCGAGCCCGCTGGGTGCAGCCACCCGCGCGTCCACAGGAAAGGCCCGCCTGGAGACGCTGATTCACCTGCGCGCTGGGTGCGGGAGACCCCTGCGGGGCGCCCTGGGCTCCGGGGCTCCTGCCCCAGCCCGCGCCCGCCCCGAGTGCCGCGAGGCGCCAGACTCTTACTCTGCGGCCTTGGCGAGTGCGGCCCTGCCCTCCGGGGGGATCCTACGAGTGACGAACACCTTCATGAGTCGCACCGGCCTCATCCAACCTGCAGCCACAAGATACTCGAACTGCCCCGACTCGGCCGGCCGGAAGCGGGACGGGGCGCGGGGCGGGGCCAGGAAGGGGCGGGCCAGCGCCGGCGGGGCGGGGCGAGGGGCGGGGCCTTAGGGGCGGACACCTGAGGTTGCTGCTGTTTCAGGTGTGGGTGCTCCGGCCCCGGGCGGTGGACAGCGTGTCTTTATGTGGAGTATAGGTGTGGAGCTCTGAGTGTGCGCCTTGTGCACCTGTGGGTATGCGAGCAAGCCTAAATAAAATCGGGACTGGTTCTGGGGTGATGTGGCCAGAATTGTGCCTTGGCCCTGGCCTGCAGGACCTCCCGCTGAGCACCCACTGCCCCGAGGCTTATAGACTGGCAGGGGTGCTTGGGATGGGAGGGTAAAGAGGCACACGGGCAGAGTCCCGTGTGAACATGTGTGGATGTCTGGCAGGGCGCTACATTACTCTGTCAGAGTGGGTCTGTGTTGGGGGAGGGAAAGCAGTCAGGCCCTCATGCCCTTCGGTCTGTTCCTTCGTGGTCACGCTGCTGCAGCCAGGGGTCTTCGGGGCTGAGCCTGGCCCTTGGTGCATGCACAGGAAGCTGACCAGGGCAGTCTGGTCTGGGATGGTCTCTCACATCGGTGCAGTTCCCCATATGAAGCACACAGCTGTGAGAGAAAAGTAGCTGGTCATGGGCCACCAGCTTGCTAGCCACCTGCTGACTGGCACGAGGCAGCATGCATAGGGTCAGGGCCAAGATGCTAGGTAGGCCCCTGGGGGGTCATGGATGAACCTGGGTTTGCAGTCAGAGGGACCTGGGTCTGAATCCTGGCTCTGCCGCCTACAAGCTGTATGGCTGGTTAGCTCACCTCATCTTATTGAGCCTCAGTTCCTTCAGCTTGGGTCTCTGAGCTCTTCCATTGGAGGGTTTCTGCAGTTCCCAAGCAAGCAGCATTTGTATTGCCGTGGTTGTGGAGGAGAGGTGAGGGGCTCAGTTCCTGAAGTCAGGGTTTAAATTCCAGCTCTACCTCCCCTAATAAGTCAGTAAGCTACTGTGTGCCTCAGTTTCCTCATCTGTGTTATGGGGATAATGGTGGTACCTGCCTCAGGGCTCACTGAGGGGCTGAACTACATATAGTGCTTATGGCTACACGTAACACGTGTAGTGGGTGCTTGGCAAACAGCGACGCATCCAACAGAAAAACCACACCCTGGGGCCCTGGCTGGCAGTTGTCAGAGATGCAGATGCTGAAGCCAGACCTGGGACAGGTGGGAGGGACCCAGGCCTATCCCTCAGCTCTCCTGGTTTCTTCTCTGTCAGAGGCCATTCAGGTACTTGTTCCCAGGCGTGGGAGCACCCGGAGGGCAAAGTGCCTGCTGGTCTTCTTTGCTGACTTTATCTGAATCCATTCTGCCCCTGGGGTCCCAAATAAGAAACAGAGACAGGTACAGAGAAGGGACACGTCCTGCCTAGGCACGCAGCAGGTCACTAGAGAGTCCAGAACCGGCCCACAGGGTTACCTGGACTCTACCCTGCCATCTCCCCTCTCCTGAGTAACATGTTAATGAATGTCTCACCCCAGACTACTATTTACACTTAGGCCACCTCCAGGACAGTGTCTGAAATACCTCAAATATTGACACAACAAGGTATTTTTCTATCCCCAGATCAGACTCTCCAGGAGAGAGCACAGCCATCTGACTCCATCCTCTGTTATTAGTGGTCGCAGCTGAGCCCAGCTCCCCGGGCTGGGTTATACTAGGAGAGAGGAGGACACCAGGCGAGCAGGTCCACCTGGGGCAGGAGGGGGCATGACGCTTGAATGGGCCCCTCCCCTCAAGGCAGACTACTGGCCAGCAGGCTGGAGGGCTTGGAGTCAGAGCACAAGTGAGCTGAGAGCTAAAAGCCCAAGAGGAGGAATCTGCTGAAGTGGCAGGGAAACAAGGGGTTCAAATTGGAGAGGGGTACGAGGCTTGATCTGGACTTCCCTGGGTAAGACCTTGGGTCAAATGAGAAGCGAGATCTCTGGAGCAATTTCCAGCCTGTTCTGAGCACTGTACGTGACAGAACGTGGTAACTGCTGTGTCTCAAACCCCTGCAAGACACACTTGCTTGCCTGGCTTCACAGACGCGGAATCTGAGGGCACGGACGGTGAAGGCATTGGCTTGATGTCGCACAGTAACAATGAGGAACAGCTGGGTTCAGCCTCTGACTCCAGAACCAAGTCTGTAATCACTCTGCAGTCTGCGGAAGTGGGGAGGGCATCCTAGTCCATTCGGGCTGGTATAACAAAAATCCACAGACAAGTGACCTAAACCATGACAATTTCTTTCTCGGGGCGTGGTGGTGCAGTGGGTTAAGCAATGCACTATGAAGCAAACCTCAGCCACTGCAGCACGAGTTCAATCCCTGCCTCTGGCTAGGGAGGGGACCCGCAGGGCTCACAGAACTCTCCTGCCTCGCCCACTGCTCCCCTCAGCAGTTGATCTGCCAGTTCTGTTTCCCACTCTGTCTTGGGCGGATCCTTTCACCTCCCTGGACTGTGGCCTGTACCCAGCTCTTGTATGCATAAATAAATAGATCTTAAAAAAAAAAAAAAGCAAGTGGGCTAGAGCCAGCTGCAGGCAACCTCGCCTGTGGTTGCCGACACTGGCTCTGTAGCACCTGGGCTAGGCCACCACAGACAAATCTGTGAAGGTCCCCCTGGTGGCCTGGAACCCCTTACAGCCTGGAGCCCTTTGTTACGACCTGCTGCTTAGCTCTTACCGTCAGGACAGTGATCTCTGAGATGCAGACACCTACTCAGCAGTCACTGCCTGCTAAACCCTACCTTGGCCTTCAGGCTGTCTCTCCTAGCTTCCTCCAGCAATTTCTGTCCCAGATCTGAGTCATGTGATTTGCACCCACTGCCACTGGGGTCCTGCTTGACAATAAGAGGGCGAAGTGCATTGCACAAATGAGCTGTTCTGATAAAGTAAGACTTGAGAGAATGGATAGACCCCACTCATTATGGGGACAGTAGGAAAGAATTTGGGAGTCATGTTTTAAAACTGCCATACATAAAGAGGCCTTTTTCACAGAAGGTTTAATTTTTTTAAAAAGGTATATTTCATGCTTTCTAGAACTGGTAGTTCTACGATTTAATTTTTTACTGACATTTTGATCCATATATATATTTTTTTCAAATAGCAAGTTGTTCCACACCGTTTATGAAATAATTCCTCTTTCCCCACTGATTTGAAATTCCACCACTACCATATACTATAATTTACATCAATGATAGTCTATTTCTAAACTTCATATTCTGTTCTGTCCTATTGAGCTAACTGGTCTCGCGTAATTAGTCACTCGTGAGATAGTGGAGGGTTCGGAAGCAGCTAAATCTGTGCTTATTTGTTATGCAACAATAGCACGTTCATAGAGGTGAAAACACACCTTTTACAAGCAGAATACTGGGGGCTGGCAGTGTCATTTCCGAGGATTCTGGAGCACAAGGCTGGCTTGATAGATCTGCTTTGGCCTCATCATAGCCAGGAGGCAAAGCTCTTCTGCCTGACCCTCGGTGCCCAGACCACAGAACACAGACCATCACATGAAGCCTGCCGAGGTCCGTAGGTGTTAGCTCAGGCCAGGGCTTCAGGGGTGCACAGAGACTGTTGCCTAGCGCCGTACCCAGTGCTGTTGGCACTGTCCCAGCCTCCTCTTACCGCTGTCCTTCCCCTTGTCCTGCCTCCCAGCCTGCAGCTGCCCCCTGGCTGTTGGATCTTCAGGGGTCTCAGGGCTACAAGCTTAGTTGAGCCAATCTGTTATAAGGCAGGGAGAGGAGCACCCTAGAACCCCCAAACCTGCCCTCTCTGAGTGGGCTCTGCCATCCGCCGCATTAAGACAAACATATAAGACCTTTAATGGAAAGGAACTTTAATACAATCAGAGAACAATACAGAAAGGACAAAGAACATAGTTACTAAGTTAAGCATCCAAAGTTACCCATCTCCTTGAGGGTAAAAGTCCAGCCAAATAGGATTGGCCCAAAAGCCTGCCACACGTCTAAAGGACCTTTCAGTAGGGACCCATAGAAAAGGATCAGAAAGAGTCAGACAAATCTGGGAGGAAAAGAGCAAAATCAAAATTAAGATGAAAGCTGCCATTGCTAACTTCCCCATGGGTTTCTCACCCACATCTTTTCCAACCAGTCCAAGACCAAGAAGCAAGCGCAGTTTCTTCATAGGTCCCTCTGCTTCACGTGCCTCCTCCAGGTCTCCTTGCTGCTTTCCATCCTGCTTCCTTCTTCCTCCCTACCTTTTGTCCTCTCTCTGCAGAATCTTCTTTCCCTGCTCAGCTCCACCCACTTAGGGCGGAACCGGGATTCTGGAACTTCCCCCTTTCCCTGTTACAAGTCGAAGCCTGGGTGGGTGAGGGGAAATGTCAGCTTTGGGGTGGACTCACAGCATGGCATCATGTGAGAGCAGATTCTCTGTTATCCCCCAAGTCTACTGAATTAGAACTTTCCTCTCCTGCTGGATGGGAGCAGAGGAGCTAAGAGCCACAGTCATTCATATTTCATTTTTTTTAGATTTATTTATCTATGCATACAAGAACTGGGGTACAGGCCAGAAGTGTGGGGGGTTCACCAGAGACAGAGTGGGGAACAGAACAAGCAGACTGACTGAAGTACACTACTGAGGGGAGCAGCGGGTGGGAAAGGAGAGGTCTGCTATACCATGTGGGTTCCCTCCTTGACCGGAGATCGAACTCGTGCTGCAGTGGCTGTGGATGTTTCACAGTGTGGTGCTTAACCCCTTATGCCACTGGAGATACCCCTCATCCATACCTTAATATAAACATCAGTTACTTACTAGCCATAAGACCATGGCAAGGTTCTTAAAGTTTTTTAAGCCTCCGTTTCCTTATCACACTTGGAATAGCAAGGGGCTAGGGAAACTTCCAGCCTTGCTAGTCTCGGAGATTCTGAGTGTTGCTTTGATTACTCTTCCTGCTGTGCACTGAAGAAATGCTCATTCATCGGCCAGAATGCAAGTGAATCCTGGCATTTTCTGTACAAGCTTCACTTCTGTCCTAAGGTTTTCTGGCTTTACTTAGTTCCTTATTTCTGGTGGCACTGCTTCCTCCCTAAACCATAAGCTCCTTGAGAGCAGGGCCTCGTTGCTTTGCTTCCCATTAGTGTCCAACAGCCTTGCACGTGGTAGGTGCTCAGTAAACATTTGCTGAAGTCATGAATAAGTGATGCAGGTGGTGGGCTTCCCCTGATTGCTGGTCCCTGCAGGGACTCTGTCATTCTATCACCACCTAGTGGGCACCTTTGTGAACTGCGGGGTAGGGGAGAAAAAGGCTCCATCTGTGTTTGAAGCCCAGGCTGCAGGGAAAGGGGGCCAGGATGGGCAGGAAGCTGCACCCTGTTATCTGCACTCTTGTTGGTTGACACAGACCTCTTTTGAAGAGACACTTGGTGGTGTGGAGGAGGCAGCAACTGAGCCAAATAATGGAGCAATAAGATTTGGAATGGTGTGGACGCAGAGAGGGAGAAAGGCACTCCTGGTAGGATGAGCAGCGTGAGCAAAGGCCTGGAGGCTGGAAAGCATGCGCGTGTCCAAAAGGAAGAGAAATAGGGTGGATGAGATGAGCAGTGGGGGGTGAAGCCAGACAATGAGGTAGGGTGAGGGGAAGAGATGCCAAGGAAAGCAAGGATTTGATCCAAGCCAGGAACTTCACACACAGCAAAGGTTAGTTTTAGGACTCCCCGCCCCCACCACCTTACAGCTGATGAAACTGAGGCACAGATTAGCAAAAATGACTTGCCCAGGTCACACAGCTGGTAAGAGGCATAACTGGGTTTGAACCTAGACCATTTAACGGGTTTCTTCAAGAAAAGGAGGCTCAGGAAACTGGCCCCCGCAGGCCTCTTGGGAGCAGGACTCAGCAGGGCAGCGGGAAGGACAGGAGGGTCATCCAGGTTTTCTTCCAGCTGGACAGCCGAGAGGGGTGGCCCCTAGACTTTTGGTCTGGCTGCAGCCCTGTCTCCCACCACCTGTCTGCATGGAACCCCTTGGCCTGATCTTCTGGGAAGCAGAGGACGCTGACCTGGGGGTAGGGTTCAGGCTGAGCCCAGCTCTCTGGCCGGCTTCAGTCTCCGTGATCCTCATCACCCCACAGGCTGACAGTGGGCACCTAGATGGTCCCCGCTTCCTCAGAGAGAACACTGAACCTCAGAGAGGCAAGGGACTTGCTCATAGTCACCGATTATGACAGAGGTCGGAGTGACACCAAAGCATCTGCCCATAGCACCGAAGACTGGGCTGACAGGCTGCTGACCTGTGCTCCCGGCCATCCCCCGCGCCTCCTAGGCAAGTCCACAGCAGTGTCCACGCCGCTGCCCCGTCCTCAGCGCGGGGCATCCTTCCGAGCAGCTCCTACCTGGGCCCGCCCTAGCCTGGGAAGTGCCTGCAAACTTCAGGCTTCATCCTAGGGTGGCCCCCAGCTCATACTCTATTTCTCTCTCTGACCCTTTGTGCTCCCCTTCTCTGCCCATCACCCCATAAACCAGGAGCAGGACCTGGCCAAGGAAAGGGCAGGGGCCAAGGCTTTGCTGAGGCCCAGTACCCAGCTGGTGTGGACACCCAGTAAACATGTTCTCTGTGAGAGCAAGGATGGGCATTTTTCCAATAGGAAAACCGAGAGTGGGTAGGGGCCCAGCAGGCTCCAGGCAGAAAAGTGTCCTGCCCGGCCTTGCTGTGACTCCGCCTGGTTCGCTCCGTGGCTGGCTGGGCCTGAGAGAGCTCCCAGGAGCCGTGCTGCCCAAGGTCCTGCCGACAGATGCCCAGGTTGCCAGTTTGGGCCACTCTGCTGCTGGCCAGGCTGAGACCATGTCCCTGATGCTGGCTGCCTCCCACTCCCGGGTGTGAAAACAGCCAGAATGTGCTTGGAGGAGCCAGCCAGGTTTCTGGAGTCAGAGTCCAGGTCTCCCTGTAGTGGGAGTGTGTTGCTTCTGCTGAGGATTTATTACAGAGCCATTTCCTTAATCCTTCTCAGGGCATGGACGGGATTCAGTCATGAGCTGTAACAGCCAGAACATTCGGTTCTGAGAGCGGGGAACAACTGTTCATTCTTAAACTAGCCTAGTTCCTCTTTTGTTCAGCTGCCCGGGATGGGGGAGGAGCAGCCTCCAGGACCAGAGCCTGCTCACACGGGCACCGCCTACTGCCGCGTTACACAGACGGCACCACAGAGGCCCAGGGAGGGTGGGGGCAGTCACCAGCTGGGGGCAGTGCCATTCCGTGTGCAGACCGAACTGTGGGTGCAGCAGGGCAGAGCCAAGGGGAGGGGCCCCCTCCCAGGAGCCCGGACTAGTCATCAGCACGTGGCAGGGCTGTTCCCACCTGAAAGGTTCCATGCAGGAGGGAAGGTTGGGTGGGGCCTGGCAGGCCTGCTGCTCACGGGTGAGGAGTTGCTCCGGAGGACAGGCTAAGAAAAGGGAGCAGCAGGAGTAAGGCATGGAAGATGAGCCTCTGCCGTCCCGGTGCAGGTTCCAGCCTTCATGTGCAAGAGACTTATCGAGGAAGGAAGAAGGAAAAGAGCCTGACCGTGTGGCGGGCGGGGAGGCAGGCATGGACAAGCGGCCCCATTTCTGGACAAGCTCCTCAGGGTCGCTTCAGTCCAATCCCGTGGGGTCCTCTGGAGCGTAGGCTCACCTTGTGACTGTCAGAACCCCGGGCAAGGGTGTGGGGCTCCAGACTCTCCGCCTCATCCAGGGAGTTCTAGGTAGAGGAGAGCTCCCTGCAGCGCTGCGACCTTGCACGTGGAGACAGCAGGATGTGCAGGTTCTGCTGAGGGTGTGGGGACAGGGACTTTGATACTTTGCTGGAAGGCTAAGGTGGCCATTTCCTGGATGAGCACCAAGGCTGCACCCTAATTTTAGACTGGCCAAGGATGAGTGCGGAGCTCAGGGCGGTGGGGGGGGGGGGGTAAGTCTCCCTGCAGGCGTGGGTGAAGTTCACTCAACTGTTTCAGCAAAAGTCCCATAAACTACCTCTGGAAATCCCTCTCATCTGTGCTGCGGCCAAAACCCTAGTATGCCGTGAGGGTGGATAAACAGCCCAGGTGAAAGGTAGAACTGTTTTATTTAGCCAAAAATGTTCATAAATGAGTCACTCACCTGACCTGGTCTCAAGAGGCTCACCAACAGGTGTTCGGGGCCGCAGACAAGGTGGTTTCAGGTCTGGGCTCAAAGGGGAGAGCCAAAAGTGACTCGGGGCACCCCAGGGAGGTAGAGCTGTCTTATTCTGTGCAATTCTCAGCCCTTGAATCGACCCCACTTCTCTTCTACCCACCATGAGGCCCGACCTGCACCAGCTGGCCTCACCCTGGTCTCTAGTCTCCTAGAAGTGCCAGTTTTCTGAAAAAGGACTGTTCCCTCCTTTGCCGCCACCTCCATGTCCCCATTGCCCTCGGGAGAAAGATCGAAGTCCCAGGGTTCGCCCAAGTCCTCCTGGGGATGGAGGTGCACAACACACAGGCACTGAGAGCAACGGGCTCAGGCAGAAATCAGGAGCTGGGCAGCAGCTTCCCGTGCTGGCACGGAGGACCTCAGCCTGACAGGGAGAGCCGCCCCAGGACCTGCCCAGCCTCCCTCCACCGCTTTGCCTCTAAAATTAATTTATGGAAAGCATCTAAATTAGGAGTCAACGCATTCCTGCAAAGCTCACCTAATCCTGCCTCCCCGGAGGTGGGGTTTTCTTACAGTGGTTATATTTGGTTTTCAGGGGGGAAAAAAAGCACAAAACACCAAACGAAGCATGGAAGGTCTTCCTGCACAGTCACCTGCAGGAGCACCTTCCAAGTGGGGTTGGGTGAGGCCATGGGGAACCTGTGGGCCCAGGAGGGCTGGGGGGCAGACGCCTTGTGGCCCCACCTTAGGCACACTGAGAAGCCCCTTGCTGCTCCCCTCTGTCTGCACCCAGTTCTGAGCAGCTTCACTTTTGCACTGGCACGTTGTTTCCGTTTCTGCCCGCCGGTGCCAGTCTCTTCTCCCAGACAGACGGCCATGCGTGTCAGCCCTGAGAAGCTCTCCATCTCCCTCAGGGAACCCATAGTCCGGTCCTGGCCTATCCCACCCTCAAGATGCCCTCTGCCCCCACCCCTCCCTCCTGCTTCCAGGAATCCCTGCTGCCTCACCCTTAATCCTGCACTCTGGGCTGCTCCACTTGCTGTTTGTCCTGCCTGGACACTCTTCCTATCGCGGTTTGCAGCTCTCGCTCAGAAGGCAGCCCTTGCAAGCACCCTTCTCACACCACTCCTCCCCACCACTCACTCCATGCCTTCACCCTGCTTTGTCTCCCTTAGCACTTACCACCAACCCGGTAGATCCTTTTTATTGTTCAGTTTCGCTCTATTCCACACCAGAGTGCAAGCTCTGAGAACACAGGATTTGTTTTGTTTGCTGCCAAATCTCCAGTGCCAAGAGCAAGGGCTGGCTAGGAGCAGGAGCTCAGTAATATTTATTAAATGAATGAATAAAGCATAACTGTCATTTGAAGGAGAGGGAAGGTCTGCCCACCTTCCCCCAAGATATTCTGGGGGGCATCCCCTATGTGTGTGTGGAGTCACCCCCTTGACCTCCTCTGCAAAAGTCTTCAGGCAGCATTTATATGGAAGTTCCTGAATGTTCTGGCTGCAGGCAGCAGCTCTGATCAGTCAGTGAGACTGAGTTTCCTTTGGTTCAAATACCACCTCTTCCAGGGAGTACTCCTACCTAGAATGCTTCCCAAGCCTCAGGCAATGTTTGTTCCCTTCTCCCTCCCCTCTTCACTCCCTTAGCCCCACCCCCACCGCCCAGCCCCACAATTTGACACTTTCTCCTTTGTGGTCTGTCAGTGTCAGGCAGGTACCTGAGTCATACCCAGAGCACACCTGGGAGGCTGCTTCAGCTCTACTTTCAGGGCTTCCACAGCGGCCTCAGCCACACCCTTCTCACTGAAGCCACACAACAACCCTCCGAGGTGATCATTATTATCCCCATTTTACAGATGAGGAAACTGCGGTCAGAGGCCACAGAAGTGACTTACCCAAGCCCCACGCCCGCCTGGGTACCCAGGTGGAGTGGTGCCAGGTTCCTCCGCCCCCAGGCTGCACGGCTGCTGTCACCATCAGCGCTCAGCGAGTGCTTGGAGAATAACCGAAAGAGCGAGTCTGAGTTTCCCACGCCACCTCGAGCACTTAATACCGTGTAGCCTGGGCGTGTGCTGGCGCCATCTTGGCCGATCCCCAGTTAGGCTGAGCCCCCTGGAGGGCGACTCTCCGGGTGTTCTGTGCAGAGGAAGAAACGGCAGTAACTTTCCCTTCCAGGGAACTAGGGGGGCCCTACTGGGGGTGGGAAGGCGCCCCTGGTCCTCAGCCTGTGCCTGAGCAGAGACGGGTTTAGAAGGAAGATTGGGTGAAAGTCGGGGGGCGGGGGGGCGGCAGAGCTGGCCCGGGGCTGCTGATGCCAGCCCTGCCTCTGCTCTCTGCATCCACCTGCCGGACCCAAAGGTTATATTCCTAGGCTCTGTGCCTCAGTTTCCTCATCAGTAAAGTGGGAAAATTGTGTCTCACTAATAGGATGGATGAAAAGTAAGATATCACAAGAAAAGTGGCTGGCAGAAAGTAAATTCTTCATGAATTTATCAGCTGGCTCCAGGAGAAGCAGCAGGTTACAGCGCCGCCGCTCCCCTGCACGACAAATGGATGTCACAGGCCCGGGCTGCAAACTTGTGTAAGTGCTTCAGCGGGGAATTTACCCTGGTGCAGTATTTCAGAAAAAGCAAAGCAAAAAATTTAAGTACATAGGGGCCTCCTTGGTGGCACAGTGGGTTGAGCAATGCACTATGAAGCAAACTGCAGCCACTTGCAGCAACAGTTAGATCCCTGCCTCCGGCCAGGGAGGGGACCCACAGGGTGCAGCAGACCTCTCCTGCCTCACCCGCTGCTCCCCTCAGCAGTGTGTTTCAGTCAGTCTGCCTGTTCTGCTCCCCACTCTGTCTCAGGTGAATTCTCTCACCTCACTGGACTCTGGCCTGTACCCCAGCTCATGTATGCATAAATAAATAAAATCTTAAAAAAAAATTTTTAAGTACATAAAGGTATTTATTACGGCGTTGTTTAGAGATGAGGGAACTCTCAAATGCAATTACAAGGGGGCATGACAGTCCAATAACACTCAAGTCCTTGATGGTTTTCAGCCAATGAAAACCAATATTTTTGAAGGCTAACTATGTGGATGATGTTCATGTTCAAAGGGTTCAAATCAAAGGAGGAAATGCAAACACTGCGTTGAGATCTGGTCTAGTCAGGGCCATTTTCTCCCATCCCTGTTTCACCCTCAGGTAGCCCTTTGAAGCAGACCAAACCCAAGCCCGCTCGTCACCTACCAGCGCCTCAGGGGAGGAAACGCAGTAGGAGTCCTGAGGGTGGGGCTGGCAAAGGGACAAAGCGGCCTCCAGTGCCCTGAGAAGAGGGGGAGGCCACTCCTGCTGCTGGAGACTGAGGCCCGGAAGCCCCACCCCTCTCATCTGGGACTGCTGGCTGCCGGGGCAGCGCCTACTCCCTCTCAGGATGGGATTTCCTGCTCCGGAGATTTGGAAGAACCCCCAGTTCCAGGACCCGTCCTTCTCTGAGCTGAGCTTGTAGGAAGCCCCTCTGCACGCTTGAGTCCATGTGGGAAGACTCTTAGAAGACTCTGCAGGTGCTTGTTGCTCCTAGTGTTTAAAAAAAGTTGTCACATGAACCTTTTCATCATGCAAAAGTTGTTGATAATGAAACAATAAACATTTCATCACCTTTGTCTAGCTTAGAAATAAATTCTTACAGGGCCTCCCTGGTAGTGCAAGGGTTTAAGTAGCAGCACTATGACGCCATCCGCAGCCACTGCAGTATGAGTCTGAGTCCCAGCCGGGGAGGTGACCCACATGGCGGAGCAGACCTCGCCTGTCTCCCTAGCAGTGCATTTCAGTGGATCTACCTGTTCTGCTCCCCACTCTGTCTCTGGTGAATCCTCTCACCTCTCTGCTCCCTTACCTTTGGGCTGTACCCCAGTTCTTGGATGCATAGATAAATAAATCTGAAAGAAAGAAATTCTTACAGGGACATGGGGAAGCTTCTGGGTGCCCCTTCCTCTGCATGGAGGTGACATAAGCCTGAACTGGGTGTCTTCCTGAGTTGAGTAGTATTGTTTTGCATGTTTTTAAACTTTCAGTGTGTGGTTTCATCTGTCTTATACTCATTCACCAAATATTTATTTTTTTAAAGATTGACTTATTTATACATATAAGAACTGGGGTACAGACCAATAGTGCAGAGGGTGAGAGAACCAGAGACAGAGTGGGGAACAGAATAGGCAGATCGACTGAGATACGCTGCTGAAGGGAGCAGTGGGCGAGACAGGAGAGGTCTGCAGCGCCATGTGGGTCACTCCCTGGCCAGGGATCAAACTCATGCTGCCGTAGCTGTGGATGCTTCACAGTGCTGCTCCTTAACCCCTTGCGCCACCTGGGAGACCCCTCACGGAACATTTATTGAGCACCTACTCTTTGTTGGGCAGTGCTCTAAGCCCTGGGAACACCAGCAAACAAGATCACTGCTTTTGTGGTATGCACATTCCTGTGGGGTGAGGCAAATACTAGGCAAAGTCTGTGAATTACAGATTTTGTAGAATGTTAGAACAGGAGAGATGCAGAGGGGAAAATGAAAACAGCTCAAGAGGAGGGGGTGGAGCGTTGAAATTTTAAGTAAACTCCTATCTTTTTTTATTCCTTTTAAAAAAATTTATTTATATGTATTTGACATCAATTGTAGTCTCCGTGGAATTCCCACAAAGACAAAACAGAGGCACTTTGTGAGGGGGGTGGGGAGAGAGACTGGGATGAAGGCAGATTGGCTCCTATCTTTCTATATTGTTTATTCCCTCAATATTAAGGTCTTTTTAGTGCTATCTTCATTCATTCCCTTGTCAATAAAGACTTAAGGTCCCTCCTCCCCTCCTTCCTCTTTTGTGTGGATGTTATAAACCAGGAGCATTTTTGTAAGTATCTCTTTGTGAACATTTTCTGGGCATGCACCCCAGTAGAGAATTCTGGGTCTCAGGTCCCGGGCTTCTTGTGCTTAGTCTAGGGGATGGCAGTATGTGAGAGTCTAGTCACATCACGTCTTCTCCACCATTTGGTATTGTCAGTTTTTTTGAATCCTTGCTGATCTGATACGTGTAAAATGTTGTCTGCTTGTTAAAATCTGATTTTCCCAGGAAATTACTAAGGTTGAACATGTTTTCCTAGGTTTGTTTGCCATTTGCTTTGCTTCTCTAGTGGCAAAGGATTTCGCTGACTTTTGCCTGCTGATTTCATATCCAGAAATCTTGCTGACTAACTAGTGATCCGCAGATTCCTTTGGGTTTTCTAGATAGACAGTCATTTCATTTGTAAGTGATGATAGTTTATCTCTTTTCAAATGTATGCCATTCATTTGTTTTTATATTTAAAAACTACTGCCACTCAGAAAAGTAAATACAAACGTATGATGTTGAATAAAAAAGAAAAGCGTAAGCATCCTTATCTCTCTCTCTCTCTTTTTTTTAAAGAAATGTTTCCATTGCTTTCATGTTTCATGTTTCTAATGCTTCCTTTATAAATATTTTTATAGCTATCTTGTATCAGGAGAAGGAAATTCCCCTGTATTTCAAGTCTGTACAGGTTTATCAACAATTGGTACATATTTTTATCTAATATCTTTTCTTTGTCTACTTAGCTCATCACATGACTTGTCTTTAATCTGCTAAATTTATAAATATAATTAACATGTATAAATATTCTAATATCAAGCCATTCTTGTACTTTTGGACAAACTCAACTTGTTTATGGTATATTATCTTTTTTACACACAGTTGAATTATTTTAATAATATTTTACTTAGAATTGTGATAGCTATTTTGATGAGTGAAATGAACCTGTATTTTCCTTTCTGATATTTTAGTTGTCTGATTTTGCTATTAAGATTATACTGGCTTCAAGACACGAATTTGGAAGTATTCCTTATTTTTCTTTCCCTAAAGGAATTTACTTAAGATTGGGATGATCTAGTCCTTAAAGTGTTGTTAGAATTTACCTGTAAAAAAACCTAGGCCTTGAGTTTTCTTTGGGTTTTAATCCTTGTTTCAATTTCTTTTAAAAGTTTTAGGATTATAGAGAATATTTTTACCAGTTTTGACAAGAAGTATCTGTTTCTATTAATACTTAAAATTGATTGGCATAAAGCTACTGATAACATTTTCATGTTTTTATTTTAGTTTATTTATTAAAGATTTACTTATTAATGCATAGAAGAACTGGGGTGCAGGCCAGAGGTGCGGGGAGTGAGAGGACCCACCAGAGACAGAGTGGGGAGTCGAACAGGCAGATCCACTGAAATCCACTGCTGTGCCATGTGGGCCACTTCCCTGGCTGGGAGATTGAACTTGCGCTGCTGTAGCTGTGGATGCCTCATAGTGTTGTGACCCAAACACTTGCACCACCAGGGAGGCCCCTTCATGTTTTTTTTTTAAATATACCATTCGTTTTCAAATATAGTTGCATCAAACTGTAACAGGGTGGTCCCCAGGAAAAGGGGAAGTTCCAGCATCCCTCTCCCACCCAAAGGAGGGTGGAGCTGAGCAGGGATAAGATGCTGGTGAGGAGACTAAGAGAAGGAAGGAAGGAAGAGAAAAAAGGAAGCAGGATGGAGAGCAGCAAGGAGACCTAGAAGAACATGTGGGTGAGAGACCCGTGGGGAGCTTAACAATGGCAGCTTTCATCTTGATTTTGATTTTGCTCTTTTCCCCCCAGATTTGTCTGACTCTTTCTGATCCTTTTCTATGGGTCTCCACCAAAAGGTCCTTTAGACTTGTGGCAGGCATTTGGGCCTTGCTTTGGACCAATCCTATTTTGCTCTCTTTTTCCCTTGGATGGGTAACTTTGGGTGCTTGGTTCAGTAACTATATTCTTTGTCTTTTCTATATTGCTTATTAATTATATTAACGTTCCTGTCCATTAAAAGTTTTGTATGTTTGTTTTGATGCGGCAGATGGCAGAACCCATTTAGAGTGGGTAGGTTTGGGGATTCTGGGGTGCTCCTCTCTGTGCCCTGTAACACTGCCAGTTCTGCTGAGCTGGAATTCCTATAAACGACGAGAGCTGGTGAAAAACCAAGAGAACCCCAAGGCCCACATGTCTAGATTTATACCAAACCTGGCTGCTTAACTCCACCCTCAGTCCCAGTGATCCTCCCTTGGTGATGACATTATGGGATTTGCAGTCCTTGGTGTCTTGGCGCTCTCTGGTCTGCAGTGGGGGGCGGAGTCCATAAAACCTGTTTGTCGTGTTTGTTCTGGGCGTCCTTTCCCCCTAATACAAGGAGAGGAGAATGATAGACCAGTCATCAGCAACAGCATTTTGAAAGTTGGAAAGCAGGTGGATTTAACAGTCTCAAGAAAGTCAAACCCTTCACATGACAAAGGAGCCTGATTTATGTGGTAGAGTAGATTATTGGGACCTGAGGGTGGAGTTAAACAGCCAAGCTGGCTATAAAACCAAAGAGGTGAGCCTTGGGCTCTCTCTTCCTTGAGAGCCATCTCACTTTGATTCAAAGCCAGCTCTCAATGCGCCACTGCATTCCAACTCAGAAGATCTGCTAGAATATTTACAGATTTATATCCCTCTTTTCTCTTTGTATTATTACTATTTTATTCCCCATCTCTTATAAAATAAAATCCTTTAATAACTTTTATCGCGTGTGCCTGCAGTTGGAGCTTATTATAAAAGTCTTTTAAGCGTACAGGTAAGAACCCAGTCAGGGAAACCCATTTTATATTAAGGTTGCCCTGTAACAGAACCATGAAGAGGGCCTGAAAGTAGGCATGTCAAGTGTGGGATGAGGTAGATGGAGGAAAAGTCCTATGAGTCTGCAGAGAAAACATAGGTTGTAAACAAAGGATTAGAGCTCAGAATGCCTTTGGAGTTAGCATCACTGGAAGCCAGACACAGCAGTCCTATCTCCAAAATTCTAAACAAGTTTGTATTAAGATTGATGATAAAAAATGAGCAAATTAGGACGATGATAAAAACAAGTCCATTCCAACTCCAGGGTAAACAAATGGTGTGCAAGAAAAGAGAAAGATAGTACCCTACATAGCTCATTTGATGAAAGATTTTGTTAAAAATAGGGGGAAAAAGGCTCAAAATAGAGTCCTTCCTGCTGGCTCCCCGCCCATATTTCGCTGGTTTCAGCCGGGTCATCCTCAACCAGTCAGTCTGGAGTTTTCCTGGCCAGCAGCCCTGAGGTCATGGACATGTAAGACTGCCTTGCACTCCCCTGCGGGAAGGTAGTTTTACCCGAAACCATCTTTTCTTTTGCTAAAAACCTTGTCCCACCCTCTTTCTGTCTGTCTATAATCACCCTCCATTTTGTGTCTACTCTGCAGTATCTAGATGGCATGCTGCCTGGTTCATGAATCATTGAGTAAAGTCCGTTAGAGTTCTAAAATTTAAATTTTGTTTTCTAAGTAATTTATTTTCATAATAAGGCAAAAAATAAATACTGCTCTAATCAGAGTTACTAATAAACTATAGTGGGAGGCTGATGAGGAATATGTGCAAAGTGTATTTATGTGTTTTGTGAAGGGGTATGTGGGGGGTGGGGAGAGTTGGTGAGAGAGAACTAAATCCTCCCTTCCCACTATCATTAGATACTTCCCAAACCTGGAAAAACAAGAAGTAGTGATATAACCATGCTATTTAGAGAAAATACATCATACTGAAAGGCTTAAAAGTAATATTTCTGAGAAAGGGGAGTGGGGAAGGGAGAGAAAGGGAATTACAGATTTTCATAACAAACCAGGTACAGTTTTCAAGTTTTAAAATAATGTGCATGTATAATCTTGATAAAAATAAAACCCAGAAATCCAAACTGCCCCCCCCTCAAGCCCCATGATTAGCAAACTCATGCAGACCTTAAAGATCTGCATGATTTATTTCTTAGGATAAACTCCCGAAGTGGGATTGCTGGGTCAATAGGGTCTTATTGTTTAACAGGGGTTTTTTTTTTTTAATAAAAATTTTTTTTGTTAAACCAATGTTATCTCATAAACAGCTGTTTTTAAAAGAACATTTTAAAGATCGAATGCACAGTGCTTCGGTGGTGCACCGCCCTGCCCCTTCCAGAAGTGTAATAGTCTCTATTTTCCCACCCTCGCCTACACCATCATCAATTTTTAGATCTCTGCGGGTTCGGTGGTTTAAATAAAGGTGTCATATTGTGGTTTTATTTTGTATTTTTTTGACTACCAAACTGTTTTACATAGTTAATATATTTAACCATTTTTAGTTCTTCTTTCATTAATTTCCTATTTTAGTGCTTTGCTCATTTTTATCTTGGAGTGTTCATTCTTTCACTTTTTTATTTGTAAGGACTCCTAAAATAGTAACCTTACTAAATCCTATCACACATGTTACAAATACTCCCCACAACCCGAGTGTGGGTTCTTCTGTTTTTAACTTCCTTTTGTAATGTAAGGTATTTTTCATTTTTATGCAGTTCAGTCTATCTTCTATGTTTTTTGCCTTTGGGATCATAGCCAGGAAAGCCCTTGTTCACTGACAGGTTTTTCCAAATACAGCATTTTTTTAAAAAAATGTATTTATTTATGCATACAAGAGCTGGGGTACAGGCCAGAGTCCAGGGCGGTGAGAGGATTCATCAGAGACAGAGCGGGGAGCAGAACAGGCAGACTGACTGAACACACTGCTGAGTGGAGCAGTGGGCGAGGCAGGAGAGGTCTGCTGCGCCATGTGGGTCCCCTCCCTGGCCAGCGACAGGGATGCGGTTTGTGTCATAGTGTGTTGCTTAATCCACTGTGCCACCAGGGAGGCCCCCCAAATACAGCATTTCTTATCATTTTTTGCCTAGTATTCATGAACAGTCTTTCATTACTCCTAAGTTTCTTACATTTTAAGTATCTGAAATTGGGAGGTGTTTATAATCATCAATGCTCCAGAGGCAGACATTGCTTGCCTGCTATATATCAAAATGTGCAGAAAATATCAACTGCTTGTAAAAGAAAGTCCTAGAGACAATAGTGGGGCCCTCTTTAAGAAATACTGTACAAGAGGCCTCCCTGGTGGCGCAGTGGGTTAAGCAACGCACTATGAAGCAAACCGCAACCACTGCAGCACAAGTTCGATCCCTGCCACCGGCCAGGCGGGGGACCCACATGGCGCAGCAGACCTCCTGCTGTGCCCGCTGCTCCCCTCAGCAGTGTACTTCTGTTGATCTGCCTGTTCTGCTCCCTGCTCTCTGTGGTGAATCCTCTCACCCCCCACACCTCTGGCCTGTACCCCAGTGCTTGTATGCATAAATAATCTTTAAAAAAAAAAGAAATACTGTACAATTGTTAGGGGGGAAAGACCCTCCTGAATGTCTGGATTACACAAATAGGTTATGGACTTTGACCCCCCATTCCAGACCTACAAGATCCAAGAACTACAAATCCCATAAGGTCATTATCGAAAAGTAGATCACTGGGAACTGAGGGTGGTGTTAAGCAGCCAGGCTGAGTATAAAAGCAGACATGTGGCCTTGAGGCGCTCTCTTTTCCTTGGGAGCCAGCTCTCAGCGTGCCATTGGGTTCCAGCTCTGAGGAACTAGTAGGACATTTACAGGTCTTCTCTTCTCCTTGTGTTATTCACTATGCTATTTCCCCTTCTCTTGTAAATAAAACCCTTTATGAACCTTTGTTGTGTGTGCCTGCAGTTGGGGCATTATAAGTGCCTTTGGAGCGCGTGGGTGAGGACCCAGTCAGGCAAACCCATTTTATATTAGGGTTGCCCTGTAACACAATCACCAGGATAATGCCTAGACAACATTTCCCAGCACCACTTGCAGTTAGGTATGGCCATGTGATTGAGTTCTAGCTATTGGATGTGGGTATAGATGAGGTATGGGACCTCCCAAAGAATCCTCCCTTGCTTCCATCAGAGGTTCTAGAAGAGGTTCTCGATCATGGCAGAACCAGAGGGTAGAAAGAGCTTGGGTCCCTGATTCACCATCTGGGCAATGCCTGTTGACCAGGAATCCTCATTGCTTTTGTGAGAGTAAGAAATATACTGCTATTGTATCAAGCCATTGAGATCAGGGCTTTGTTATAGCAGTTAGCATTATTGATCTCTAACCGATGGCATTGTCTTAATTCTGGCTTCATTTCTCTAGAGTTTAGCATTTTATCATTTGGAATGATATTGGCTCTTGATTTTAGATAAATGTACTTTATCTTCTGCTCTTTATTTTTCTTCAAGTCTTGGTATTTGAGTTATTTGAAGTGTGAAAATTAATTGGAAAGATTTAAACTTTCCCTAAGCTCTGGGAAAGGTTAAATAGCACAGGAATGAACTATTATGTGAAACTCTGACAAGGTTCACCCTGAGAACAACCTGTCTTCTCTTGTAAGAGTAGTGCTTTAACAAGCTTTACTTTCTCTTTTTCAAATTAATTTTAAGATTTCATATTTTTTCCAGAAAACGTTGACTTGAAATTTACAGAAGCAACCCTGAGAAGCCATATGAGAAGCCTGGCAGATGGAGCAAACCACCCCATAGTCAGCCTCCCCTCCCACTGGAAAAGCTGTACAGAGCCTGGGTGGCCCTCATACTCTCTTTCACTACCTGGCTGGGCCTCCAGCCTGAGGACTGGAAGAAGACCAGAGAGGTGGTTATGTGAAAAAAATGTTTTTGCTGGAAAAAACAAATTAAAAACAGAATCACCATATAATTAAACTATCTCATTTCTTAGGTACGTCCCAAAGAGATGAAAGCAGGAATTTATTTCTGTTCATAGTAGCATATTCACAACAGCCAAAAGGTGGAAGCAGCCCAAGTCCCCATCAATAGATGAAAGGCTGAAGAACATGTGGGATGTGTATATACGTACACGTATACACACACACACAATGGAATATTATTCAGTCTGGAAAAGGAAGGACGTTCAGACACATGCCACAAAAGGGATGAACCTTGAGGACATTATTAGGTGAAATAAGTCAATTACAAAAAGACAAATACAAAATGATGTTACTTATATGAAGTGCCAGAGTAGTCAAATTCACAGAGACAGAAAGTAAAATGGTGGTTACTGGGGCTGGGGCGTAAAGGGGAGAAGTTAGTGTTTCTCGTGGACGGAGTTTCGCTGCTGCAAGACAGTACGCCTTCTGACAGTGCATGGAGGGCAGCTTGGCGTGCTGAGCTGAGCACTGAAGCAGAGCTAAGATGTTAAGTTTTATGTGTCTTACCACAACTGCAAAAAGAACATGCTCCGGGATTTCCGAGCGGGCACCTCTGAATCCCGAGCGACTTTGTCCACTTCCTCACCAGCCTGTCAGATGCCCAAGAAGGAGACGGGAGCGTGTGGTGTCCCAGCCGCCTCCTGCTCTGATGAGCTGAGATGAGAATTAACACGAAGGGAAGCGTGGGCTTTTAAAAAGTAGATAGAGTATTAAAAATACAATAGAAAATCATGCTCACTATTCCAAGATTAAAAACATTCTTTAGAAGCTGGGCTTTATTAGACGACATGCTTCCTGCATCGTGCGGGAGGGGGAGCCAGGTCAGCGGTGCTCTCAGCAGGGGGCAAGCAGGTGAAATGATTATGAAATATGTCAAATAAATGGTCCTTTTTTCTCTCCAGGAGATAAGGGAAGGTAATTTGGTCTGTCAGTCGCGCACATAGAAGACGTCATGGTCAGCTGCATTAATACTGAATACTTTGTCCAGAGTCACAGAGCTAAAAGAAATTACAGAATCTTTCTCCTGTGAATTCCGGCATGACTCCCGGGGACCTTCCCCACCTGAATTCACAAGAGAGATGAATAACAAAAGTCAGGGTTTACAGTGGGCCGGAGTCCGCTGGACTGCCCAGGTGTGGAGGCCGGAGCAGAGCGCGCTCCTCTCCAACCTGTGGGCGCTGCTCCCCAGCCCCCAGCCTCACCTCTGCCCTGCCCAGTTGCAGCCAGAGAAAGTCTTATCTGTCTCCGGCAGGTCCTCTCTGCCTCCCTGCCCTAGGCTTTCCCAGGCTTCTCCCTCATCAGTAACTTCAAAGCCCACCTCTGGCCAGGCCTGTCCCAGAACACCTGCCCGCTTTGTGGGCTACACGCCCACCCATCTGAATGTTCCCTTCTTTTCTGCAATTATTATTATTTTTAAAAATATTTATTAAAGAAAAATTTAATTTAAAAAAAAGGGCCTCCAGCCCTGGTGGCACAACAGGTTGAGCTCTGTGCTGTGAAGCATCCACAGCACAGCAGCAAGAGTTCGATCCCCAGGCAGGGAGGGGACCCACATGGCACAGCAGACCTCTCCTGCTCGCCCGCTGCTCCCCTCAGCAGTGTATTTCAGTCCACTTGCCTGTTCTGCTCCCCGCTCTGTCTCTGGTGACTCCTCTCACCTCCCGCGCCTCTGGCCTGTACCCCAGCTCTTGTATGCATAAATAAATCTTAAAAATAAATAAATAAAAATATTTATTTTTTACAATGTTTGTTTTCTTTTCTAGCTGTAGTCCCCATAGAATTTCCACCACCAACTCACCCGTGCACCGTCACCACAGTCCCTTGTGCTCTTCCTTTCTCTGCCTTGATTCCAATCCCTCCTCCCTCTTCCCTGCAGAATGTCTGTGATTTGCAGTTGTCTGTTTATTTTTGTTTTGTGTCGTGGTTTTTTTGTTGTTGCTGATGTTATTTTTTTTTCTCTTGATCCTATGTATTCCTCCTAGACTGAGGCAACCCGTACCTTTTTGCAATTATTAAGGAAATTCTGTATCCATGTCTTTTCTCCCCCAGTAGCAGACCTCCTAGAGGGGAGCCTCACTCTGCAGCCTCCCTGCTGTGTCCAGCCTGGCACAGGCACTGCACCTCAAAAACTCAAGACGGGCCTCCCTGGTGGTGCAGGTGGCTAAGCCTTGCACTGTGAAGCATCCACAGCCACTGCAGCACGAGTTCTATCCCCGGGCAGGGAGGGGACCCACATGGCGCAGCAGACCTCTCCTGCCTCACCTGCTGCTCCCCTCAGCAGTGTGTTTCAGTAGATCTGCCTGTTCTGTTCCCCACTCTGTCTCTGGTGAATCCTCTTACCCTGCACACCTCTGGCCTGTACCCCAGCTCTTATATGCATAAATAAATTTAAAAAAAAAGGAACTCAAGACTGAGTTCACAGCATCTCCACATATTTTCTCTTCTAATCTACCATGGGATGTGCATAGTGGACTTTTCCTTTTCTTTCCTTTTTCAAAGTTGCTGGTGGTGACGGGGTGCTGGCAGGGCCGGGGTGGACATTGGGGTGCTCCCTAAATCCACTGCCCGGTTGGTTGTTGAGTTGCAAAGGTAGTTTCACCCTCACCCACTGCAGCGGGGTTCAGGAGTCCCCCCCAGGGCCTTCGCCTGTGGCTGCGGGAAGCCTCTTCCCTGCTCTGCTTTTGGGGACTCGTCGGTCTCTGGGACAATTAAACCTCTTTTGATACAGTTATATTCCCTCATGTAATAAGTGTTGCATTATTTTTAGACTGTTTTACCCAATTAATTTTATTATCAGTTAATTATGTATTAACATTGTAAGAAAATGAATATTTGCCCAGTTACTTAAACTAAATCATTAAATATGTATTTATTCCTTTTTTTAAATGCACATCCGTTATCTCTTGCAGATGGAGAAGACGACTTTGGAGCCATCTGGGCCTGTGAAACAGACCCGAGGACAAAGGTGCCTTTGCGGCTCCATGGGCTGGGCTAGCGTGGGGCTGGGGGCCCGGGGCGTGAGGCCCACTGCATGTGGCAGAGAGCCCGGCCTCATGGGTGGGGGAGGGCCACTGCCTCTCTGCCTCAGCTTGGCAGGATTTGGGGGATGTTCGGGAGTGCAGCTGACAGCCAAGTGCATGAGGATGCATGGATGTGAAGCCAGCACCTGGAGGATTATGGCTTCAGAAATCAGCCTCCTGATTATGGCTTCAGAAAACCCCTCCTCCGGGGTTTGGGGAAGACCTCTGGAAGGACTGCACACCCTGTCCCCGCGGACCCAGTGTCACCAAGGTGTGTACCCCCTGGTGTCAGTCAGCAGGCTTAAGTGGCTTCGGTTCTCTGGGTTTACTGTCAGGGGATGGTACTGTGTGTCCCCAAGGCCCTCCCCTCCCTGACAAGCCACAGGCCTGTAGGACATGCAGAGGTTGCCCCAAATCTCTGATCCTCATGAAGGCAGGAGAAGGCGGCAGGATAAGTGACAGCCACCAGCCACTCCAGCTCCAGGAGCTCACTGTCAGGAGAGATGACCCCCGCCGCTCCCCCCCCCCCCCGCCCCACCACAGATGGAGATGACCGGGGACCATCTATACCAGGGATTAGCCGNCCCCCGCCGCCCCCCCCCCCCCCCGCCCCACCACAGATGGAGATGACCGGGGACCATCTATACCAGGGATTAGCCGTGGGCCACATCCTGCCAGCTGCCTGTTTTTGCATAACTTGAGAGCTAAGAATGACTTTTTACACATTTTGTAACACGGGGGAAATTATATGACACTTGTGTCTACAAAGACTTCAATACTTTACAGAAAAGTTCCGCAACTTCTGATCTATAGTACTGTTCTGTGGTAATTACAAGGAGAAGATTCTTTTTTTTAAGATTTATTTATTTATGCATACAAGCACTGGGGTACAGACCAGAGGTGCGGGGGGGTGGTGGTGGTGGTGGGGGTGGGGGTGGCATGAGAAAATCCACCAGACAGAGTGGGGAGCAGAACAGGCAGATCAACAGAAACACGCTGCTGAGGGGAGCAGCGGGTGAGGCAGGAGAGGTCTACTGTGCCATGTGGGTCCCCTCCCCAGCCAGTGGCAGGGATCGAACTCGTGCTGAGGGGCTGTGGTCTGCTTCATAGTGTGTTGCTTAACCCACTGCGCCACCAGGGAGGGCCAAGGAGAAGATTCTTTACAGCACACATGATGGGACTATACGACGCTCCATCCACTTTGGAGGACAATTTGGTAATTTCTTAGGAAACCAAGTAGACTCTTACCATGCAGTCCAGCAATTATGCTTCTCGGTATTTATCCAAAGGAGTTGAAAGCCGCACACACATGTATAGAGCAGCTTTATTCATGATTGTCAAAACTTGGAAGCAACCAAGTGAACAGAACCAGGGTGAATGGATAAATAAAGTTGGTACACCCAAACAACAAAATAGTGTTCAGCACTAAAATGAAGTGGGCCATCAAGTCATGAAAGGACATGAAGGAGCCTAAAATGCATATTCCTACAGGACAGAAGTCCATCTGCATGGCTGCTCAGTGTGACCCGACCTTACAACATCTGGAAAAGGCAGAACTATGGAGACAAGGCCTCCCTGGTGCGCAAGGGGTTGTGCACGGCACTGTGGGGCTTTGGCAGCCACTGCAGCGCAGGTTCCATCCCCGCCAGGGAGAGAACCCACATGGCGCAGCAGACCTCTCCTGCCTCCCCTCAGCAGCGTCTTTGGGTCAGCCTGCCTGTTCTGCTCCCTGTTCTGTCTCTGGTGAGTCCTCTCACCACCCCATCCGGCGCCTGGCTTGTACCCCAGAGTTTGTATGCATAAACAAATAAAATCTTAAAAAAGGAAAAAAAGAACTATGGAAACAGTAGAAGATTTGTGGTTCCCTGGGGGAAGAGTGATGAATAGCCAAAGCACAAAGGATTTCTAGGGCAGTGAAAACTGTTTTTGGTAGTCTAAACAGTGGTCCCTGTCATTGTATATTTGTTCACACTTGTAGAACGTATAACACCGTGAGTGAGCCCTAACTCAACACAGCGGCCTTTGGGTCAGAATGATGTGCCAGTACAGGTTCATGCTTGGTTAGAAACGCACCAGCTGCTGCAGGATGTTGATGGGGGAGAGGGTAGGTGGGAAGTCTCTGCACCTTCCGCTCAGTTTTTCTGTCCATGTAAAACAGAATCTTTTTAAAAAGTGACAAGGACTCATGGGCTACAAAGTGTGTTCCTTTCTTTTAAAACATCCTTCACTCAGCCACAAACCGAGGGAATTAAATTTTGTAGTGCACTTAACAGACAATGAACAGCAAGCAGGGTCAAAAGCACATGTTGAGATTACAAGACAAGACACTTAACAGAGACCAGCATCCCCGCAGCCCTGTGATGACTGCCTGCTTTGGACAGACTCCGCCAGCATCACCTATGCGTGCCTGTGGGCCCCTCTGCTCGCCACTCTCTCTGCTCTGCACGTGACACCATTTCTGTAGGATGACTGATGCAGGCCTAGAAGACCAAATATGGTTAACTAAGGGGAGGGCAGAGGAGTGGATAAGCCGCAACAAAGGGGACAACTGTACAGTGAAGTATAGAGTTGGACTTTGAGGGCCCTCCCTGGTGGTGCAGGGGCAAAAGTCTCGGTGTTACCAAACTAGCGCCAGCCACTGCTGTCTGCAGCTTCCCTCAGCAGTGTATTTCAGTAGATCTGCCTTTCTGCTCCTCACTCTGTCTCTGGTGAGTCCTCTCACCCCCCCATACCTCTGGCCTACACCCCAGTTCTTATGCATAAATAAATAAATCTTAAAAAAAAGAATTGGGCTTGAGTGAACTTTCTATGATGCATTCTATGATACACACCTGAACTTAGATCATACTCTAATGCAACATTTTTTTTTAATTAAAAAAATTTGTTTTAGGGCCTCCCTGGTGGCGCAGCGGGTTAAGCAACGCACTATGAAGCAAACCACAGACACTGCAGCATGAGTTCAATCCCTGCCGCTGGCCAGGGAGGGGACCCACATGGCATAGCAGACCCTTTCCTGCCTCACCTGCTGCTCCCCTCAGCAGTGTGTTTCAGTCCATCTGCCTGTTCTGCTCCCCCCACTGTCTGGTGAATCTTCTTACCTCCCACTACTCTGGCCTGTACCCCAGCTCTTGTATGCATAAATAAATTTAAAAAATTCCTTTTAAAGGATGACATATATGTGCCTTGTATGTTTTTTAGGACTACAAACATACATTTAAGAAAGTTGTCCTTCATTCCTGTTAGACCTGAGTAACCTCATTGAAGAAATGCTGCTCTTATCCAAGCCTTTCATTTTCTAGGTGGGGAAACTTGTACCCAGGGATGGACAGGGACCAATGAAAGTTATTTCAACAGCCAGGACTTGGTCTGAGAGTCCAGGTGGACTCACCTGGATTAGGTCAGAGGAGGGGCTGAGGAGGGGCTGTTAAGAGGCCCGGGGAACTCTGGCTCCATTTTCTTACTTAACCTTGGGATTTTTATTAGGGATGACAAATGATGCTGTCCTTGACCTTAAAGATTAAGACTTAACTGAATTGTTCACTTAAGTGTTAGAGAAAATTTTCAAACAAGTGTGGTACATTCTAGTTAATGGTGCATCTACAAAAAGCAGTGCTCTATGAAAAACTCGACTTCTATTAAAAATTGCAGCCATGACCATTAGCGGGGTAGGCTGACAGCGGTGACTGACTGGCCTCCCTGCATCTGTGCCCTTTCTCCTGAAATTTGTCATCCCTCCCACCTGACCTTGGCTTGCTCTTATGATTTGCTTTGACCAATAGAAAGGGATGGAGATTGAGACAGGCAGCACTGTCACCCTGTTTCCCTGGTGACAGCCAGACCTAAGACGTGAATGCAGCCATTGGAACCAAGCAGCTGACCCACCAGAACCAACCAGGCTGACTACAGATGCACAAAATCACTGAGCCTGGCCCGGCCCAGCAGAACCACACATGACCACAGATTCTTGACCAGTGATAGATCTTGCTTTTAAACCATGAATTGTGAGTTGGAATGTTATTCAACAATAGCTGATGGATAGAGGGGTATGAGTGAGAGGGCCTCCCTGGTGGCACAGGGGTTAAGCACTGCACTATGAAGTATCTGCAACCACCGCAGCACGAGTTCCATCCCTGGCCAGGGAGGGGACCCACATGGTGCAGCAGACTTCTCCTGCCTTGCCCGCTGCTCCCCTCAGCAGTGTATTCCAGTCCATCTGCCTGTTCTGTTCCCCACTCCGTCTCTGGAAATCCTCTCACCTCCCATACCTCTGGCCTGTACCCCAGTTCTTTATGCATAAATAAATAAATACACAACAAAAAACAAAAAGACAACACAACAAAAACAAAAAGACAAGATCAGAAACACTTTCTGTGTATGGGAGGAGGGAATGGGATGAGGGCAGAAAGAGCACAAGGGACTGAGGTGCTGGTGCACGGGTAAAATGGTGGTGGGCAATGGGGACCACAACTGATGTCAAATACATATAAATAAAAATAAATGAATAAATCCTTTAAAAAATATGCAGGAAGAGCACGAGCATCAGAGGCAAGCAGTGGGGTCTGTCCATGAAAAAGTATGGAAAATATGGGATGGGATCATATCTAACATCTCAGGGATGTGACTAAAGGATGGAGGGGTAATTTCATTTCCCCTCTTTTCTTCAAATTTCCTGTAATGACCTTATGCTACTTTTATAAAAAGGTCTTCTCATAAAACAAAGTTCAGGCCGATACCCATGGGGCTGCCATGGACCCAGCCAAGTCGCCTTTGGAGGATTCCACCTGCTCGGCGTGGTAAACAAGCCCTGTTGTGGGCGGGGCATGGGAGAAGCCGGCTGTCGCTCACCTGGCGGCTGGTGAGGCCGGAGGGGCTCAGGGGAGAGAGGCGAGGGGAGAGGGTCCCTGCACGGTGGGTGGTGCAGGGGCCTTGGTGCGATGGTCTCAACCACGGAGACGCTCAGCTCACCGGCACAGCGCTCAGAGCAGTCCACACCCAGCAACTGACCCAAGCGGGGCTACAAGGCACCTTGGACTGGCCATGAAGGCTTTAGGGTCCCCCCGCGATGGTGAACCTGCCTGGCAGCACAACCTTCCCCTAGCCAAGGCCTCCTCCCCTTTCTCCTCTTAGGGAGCCTGCTTGCTGAGCGCCCTCTGCGCCCAGATCTGCTTCTGGAACCCTCCCCTTCTCGTAGCACGTGTCATGGTCACTCAGCTGGTGACGGCACACAGGAGCCAGAGAAGGGCGTCTGAGCGTCTTGGGCGAGGGAGGCTCGACTAACTTCCAGGAAGGTAGGGCAGAGCGCCCAGCTCCATGCCTTGGCGCCCAGGTGGCTCTGCCTGCATCTGTTGTCCTTTGCCTCTTGTGATAGCAAAGCCACACCACAGTGACACGGGCCTAACCCCGACAGCCAGCCTGGCCCATTGACGGCCGCTTATACGTCTAAATCGGGCACGATCCCTTTGGGAACTGCAGTCTTCTTCGTGGAGATTGCCTTATCTGCTCTGAATACAGCAGACTGTACTTCAGAAATATGGGGGCCCGGTGGGGTCTGCTTTCCTTCCCCTGTCCAGCATTGTGGCCAGCCTTGCCGAGGGCACCTGAATGTCCTTGCTACCTCGGCTCTTTTCCTCTCCACTGAGTAAAGGGCGCTGCACATCAGCTGAAACTGGCAGGAGCAGGTCCACTCTGTGACCTGAGTGAAGGGCACAGCCCCTGAGCTTCGCTTCCTCATCTGAGAGGGACACGAGCACTTCTCTCCCAAGGCTGAAGGACAGTAGCTCACCAGTGGACACGGGTGGTGTTTCTCAGAAGGCAGTGGTAGTTCCTGGGCGGCCTGCTGCCCTGCCCCACCCTGGGCCGCCTGTCCCCACCCTGGGCTTCCCATCTCCATCCTGGGCCACCCAGCCACAGACTGTCCAAGCTCTCAGGGGCTCAGCTGGGGCTGGAAAGTACGCAGGACGTGGTGTGGGAACGGGCAAGGGCCGGAGCTCCCTCCCCTGGGGGGCCCTGGGCTCTCCCGCATGCCCTCTAAAGCTGGTGGGTTTGCCCAAACATCCCACGGCCAGCTCACCTACTACTCTGCCTGCTGCTGAGAGCCAGCTGCCCTCTGTCTCCAGCCAGCAGGGGCAAGGCTCCGAGCATGGGGTTCGGGGGTCACTGCTGATGCCCCCTGTGCTTCTGCCAGGCCAAGGCCCAGGTGAGGGTCAGGGGCAGTGTCTCTGTGCAGAACCCTCGCCATCGCCCACGCTCTCTGGCCTCCCCTCCGCCTTCTGTCCCTCCTCTGGCCTGAAGCGGGTGAGTGCAGAGACGGGAGAGCAGCCCTTGAGCAGCCTCACATCCACTTTGGACAGACAGACGGACGGCTGAATGCCAGACTCCAGAGTGTGGGCTTTTGGCTGGGTGGGGGTATCAGGTGCTCAAAGCTGAAGTTTAAAAAAATCTTTGGTTTCTTAGAATCACAAAACCCAATATTGGTGTTTACTGTATCACCCTTGCCTGAAGCATCAGCTATTTCAAGCACGAAGATTCACGCTGGGTTTTCTCTGGACCACCTCAATCCTCACTGTCATCTACATAAATACTAGGAGGAGGAGCGGGAAGGTGGTCTGCTTTTTTCCTCCCCAAGAATGGAATTAGGTGTACTGTAATTTTCATTTTCAATTAGCAACAGGTCCTGTAAGCATCCTTCCAATTAAATAAGTATTTACAGAAAAATAATTCACGCTTGTTCACATATCAAAGGCACCATCCACCAGAACAAGGCTGCAGACACCCACCTCCTTCTCAGGGCGAGTGCTGTGTAAAAACAGTCAGCCCGGCATACACAGTCGCAGCTTCCTCGTCTTTCTCCCAAACTGCTCCCAGGCTTCCTGGAGAGGGTACTGGGGATGGTCAGGCAGTGGGTGAGGATTTGGGGGAGGGCAGGAGGACAGAGGGGCCTGCAGGGGGCTGGTCCAGCCTGCATGGAGCTGAAGCTCAGCCACTCTGTCTCTGCTTGGGGAAGAGGTTTCTGGGTGGTTTTGCTGTTCGTTTTTTTTTTTTTTTTACAAATCTAATCAAGTTCAAGTATGATCAAAGTACATGAATGTGAAGAAGAGTTTTGACAGATTCCTCAGTGCACAGCTATGAATGTAACTGCCTGTAGACTTGTCATGGAAAGGCAGCATTAAGATGAAAGATATTGGGGGGAGGGGTTCCCTGAGAGCTGGTAGGTGGGTGGGCAGGGAGTTCATCAGATGCACAACAGTACAGAAAGCGGTAAAGGAAAGTTAGATGCAGTCACGTGCAGGAGCACGACCTCCCCATGAAACGGAGAATATTAGGGCCCATGTGGCTCCACGAAGAGAGGTGGGAGATGTGCCACTTAACAGTGAACAGAAAGAAAGGGCGTGAAATGACCTGTGCACATTGTGGCCACCATGTGGGACTGGGGCATCGGACGGTGTGGGCGAGGTGCGCCTAGCCAGGTAGTGTTGTCTGCACAGCCAAATGAGCCCGATAGTGAGGCCTGATCGGCCAGTGGTTGAGGTCGGCTAGGTGAGTGGACGGCGAGACCACGTGGGAGGCCTAAGGCAGGGAAGCCTTTCAGACAGGTTTGCCACTAGGGGCAGGAAGTGAGAAACTGGGTGGCTGCAGATGTGGGCGCGTGTATCACATTGTAGGGTCAGAGAACAATCAGGTCTTTCCACCCTCCCACCACTGTGATGGTGGACACCTGCGGTGCTGCGAGCATTCCAGGGTGGGCATGCGCAAGTGGGCGCACCTGAGTTGGACACGGGCTTAAATGGGCGGCGTCATGAGGACGCCAGGAACAACAGGACCGACAGGACCGACCATCAAGAGCAGCAGCAGTGAGATGCACCGGGGGCTGGGAGGCCTGCCAGCCTCCCGGCCCCCCGGCACCCCTGCCTGCTATGTACCTGGCCACCTCTGCAATAAAAAGCATAAAAGCCACCGAGGGCTCCAAGACTCCTTCCTTTACCCCCTGTCTTCTATACCATGCCATCCCAAACTTGCCCCGTGCCGCCTTTCCTGCCACTACACACATGCTATGATGTGTCCCATCTCTTTGAGCTTTTGGGATTCAGCACTCCAGCTGCCGGGAGCCCTGGCTGGGAGCTCTCTGCTCTTAAACATACGAGCAAGCTTGAACAAGCTGCTCCTGAATGAGGATCAGAACTCAGACCTCCTCCCTCTGCTTGCTGGGGGTAAAGCTCCACCTCAGCTGTGCTCAGAATACCCAGCCAGTGCGGCTTGGCTGCTGGGCCAGTTCCCTTAGAGAAAACCTGACTCCAGAGCTGGGTAGCTCTGGACAGAATCCCAGACAGAACGATGAGCTGGAAAAGTTCCTAAATGGAGGGGTAGCCTGAGGCCCACGTGGGGGATGATTGCCAGCAACACAGAGCTGCTGGAACTCAGGCCTCTGGCCGCTCACCTGGGCCCTTCTCTGCACTCGATGCCATTTCTAGCACCTGGCAGCTGTCAGTAGGCGCCTTCTTCTTAGCTCAGAGTAAAAGAGAGTAGAGCCAAGCTCCAGGTCAGCAGTCCCGACTGGCCCATGGTGAGACGTGCTCCCGAGGAGCTCAGCAGGGCCACCCCTCCACCGCATGGGGAACATGCAGCTCGGCCTCCTCCTGTCGCTGCAGCCTTGTTTCTTGCATGGGATAAACTGTTTGGCCTTCAGACAAGATTATTTTTGCATGAAACAAGATTGTTATCACTTAATTGAAAATAATTATCCAATGCAAATTGAGTTCAACTTGTCTAGCTGGAAATAAAGGAGTGACTATTTTGGGTGGTTTCCCTGCTGCCAAGGTTGGTATTTTAAGTAAATGAAAGTAAGAATAGGCTGTCTCTTTGCAGGGAGCCCTGGGAAACCTGCGGGGCCTCCACTGAGGGGCCCTGGGGTTGGGAAGTCCGCCTCACCCCCGTCCTAAAAGCCTGTGATGGAGGAGCCGTGAACACGGAACCAGGGCTCTGAGCATGTCAGAGAGGCGAGTCATCTTGCTCGGTGAGCATGTCAGCCCCAGGGGCTTATCCTGATAGGCCCTGGTGTCCCCAGGAAATAAGGAGAAAGGGTCTGGAGAGTCTCTGGCTTCAGTCTAATGTGGGGGCCATTTCTCGTCCTCCTGGAATCTCCTTCCCTCCCAGGTACTGGACCTTCAACCCCTTGGAGCCAAAGTCCCGAGCCTAGGACCTCCCCAGTCTGACCCACACACCCAGGTGACCACCAACTCCAGCTGCTCTCCGAAGGCCCCCTGCGGGCCTTATCCCTTCCCTACCTCGTCTTCTGCCCCTGCCCCCCATCAATTCCTTATTGTTGAAACCTAACAGCCACTCAGTCTCCGGGCCTCCAATAGCAGACAGTTTTCTGCTATACACTCCAGGGCACTTTAGCACCATGGACCTTAGCTGGGCTTGTACCTGAGTCTGCAAACTTGGGGATCAGTTCGGCTCCACATGGCTCTCATCTCCCAGGATCAGTGGTGGAGCCGGGCACATCCTTCTCCGGGATGGTCGATGCACAAGTAGACAGCTGCACGTACTAACAGCCCCCAACTGAGGAGCATCAGCCTGGGCTACGCAACGCAGCTTGGTTTGAGGGCCATCCCTGGCACAGATCCTGTTTGGATTTTAGGGAAAAACAACGGGAAAATGTATGTAGCAATTTTGGAGGCACGTGGGTCAGGTTTGAACCAGCCAGAGTCACCAGACACAGCAGAGCTCATCTGCCCAGCTCCTGCAAGAGACAGTCAGGCCAGGTTGGATGCACCACTGAGGTTTTGGTTTTGAATCCTGAGCTAGTTCTGAGAGTACACCAGGTCTGTACTTCCTCTGGCAGCAATGAGGTTCAAGTGTGAACCAGCACCAATTGAGTGCTGGAAACAGCTGGTTTGGAAAATGGACCAGTCAGTCAGATGGGAAAGGCGGCTGTAAGTTTGACTCAGTTTGAGGGAGGTTGGAGAGGGGCCGCCTGGGACAGAAGCTGCCCCGGGAGCCAGCTCGAGAGGGGAGGTGTAGGGTAAAGGTTGATCAGGTCTTTCCACCCTCCCACCACTGATGATGGACACCTGAGGTGCTGCGAGCATTCCAGGGTGGGCATGCGCAAGTGG
>JAGFMF010011802.1:3484854-3523504 GCA_019455555.1 Galemys pyrenaicus | reverse complement strand
CTGCCATGTACCTGGCCACCTCTACTAAATAAAGTATGAAAAGCCACCGAGGGCTCCAAGACTCTCCTTCCTTGACCCATCTGCCCAGAACCATCCCAACCCTGCCTCCTGTGCCACCTTCCTGCCGCTACAGGAGGCTTGACCGGAGTAGACTTCGGACCGTGTGAGCGAGGCCGCCTGGGGCTTGAGTTGGTTGAGACGCCTTGACCAGGCTTGGAAGAAGCTTCAGGTGGTGACTGTGGCTCAGCAGCGCCTGTGACTACTTCTCGGCTGCCCAGTCAGCTGGATCCTGGCCCCCTGCTGCCCGAGGCCCCATCCCCCGCTCTCACCAGGACGACACTTTCTTGCACGAGCAGCTTTTGGTTTGTTTAGCTGAGCACTGCAGACACTCTCTGGGGTAGGACAGCTGCCACCTGTGGCCTGAGGGACTCTTTCTGTGGGCGCTCACCCCTTTGTAAATAAACCCTGTTGTTGCACTGTGAGCCTCTGTTGGATCTTTCATTTGTGAGCACGGGGGCGAAGAACACGCAAATAGTGACCTGCCCCCACCTTTGCACACTTTGAGCAACACACAAGGCCCCGGAAGGTCACGTCTCAGTTGCTTCTGCCTATTTCTTCAGCAGCCCAACTTGAGCGCTGGGAGAGGACTCTCCTCCCACGACCAAGCTGTAGCTGGATGAGGCTGCTGGCCCTGGCTCTCCCCCAAGAATCTCCACCTCTGGCCTCACTCCCCTTAATCTAGTCTCCACAGAGCAGTTAAAGTGCAAACCTGACCAGGTCACTTATTTTTTTTTTAATGTTTATTTATTTATGCATACAAGAGCCAGAGGTGAGAGGATTCACCAGAGACAGAGTGGGGAGCAGAACAGGCAGATTGACTGAAACACACTGCTGAAGGGAGCAGCGGGCGGGACAGGAGAGGTCTGCTGCGCCATATGGGTCCCCTCCCTGGCTGAGGATCGAACTCGCGCTGCTGTGCTGCGAATGCTTCACAGTGCGGCGCTCAACCCTCTGCACCACCAGGGAGGCCCTGACCAGGTCACTTTTCAGCTTAAAGCCCTTGCTTATTGCTCTTTTCTGAGAATAACTGAGATTCAGTTGTAAAAGCACCGTCGTTAACAGCGTCCTAAGGATCCGCTGGCCCTTGGGGCGGCCAGCAGCACGTTAGCTGTGGGGGCCCCTCCTAACTGACTCGCCCTGGTCCGCCCCCTCGCGGGACAGCTCTGGCTGCTCCTGCTCACATGAGGCAGTCACCCACAGAGCACAAAGCCGAGCCTGGAGGCGCCGAGCCGCAGGGCCAGGGCATGAGCTGGGCTTCTGTGCCTGCAGCTGCCCAGAGAGGCCTTCGCCCGCGGGAGGGACTGCTCATCTCCCCAGCCCGGCTGCGAGTCCACGCAGACAGACGTCAGCGCTCGCACCATCAACCACGGTGCTGAATGAAGCTGTAGGGACCGGGGCTGCTCAAGACGTGGCCTGCACACCCGTGCTGGCGTCCATTCCCGACTGAATGTCCACGAAGGCTCAGGAGCTTGCCCGTGGTGACGCCACGATGCCACTGAGCCGCCGCTTGGTGCAGCGGGCTCCCCGGCGGCGGAGGCGGCCTGGGTCTCTCGGCCGAGCCCATCTCATGCTCGCTGGTAGCACCGTGGCTGGGCCGGCTGCTTTAACTGTGCCCCCCTCCTCTGCTCCGGGAGGCGGCCCGGGGAGCCCAGCCGTCTCTGAGCGGTGCCCCAGAGCAAAATTAGGAAGGCTTTGGGCCAGTCATTAAAAAGTTGAATACTGTGTTGTAATGAAAAAAGGGCAGCTACCGCGTTGTAACAGCAGAGGGTCGGTTGCATTTATCGTTGCCCTGAACAGAGCTGGCTGCACTCATTATAGTTTGGGGACTTTATAATGGGATGAAGAAAGGCTTAGGAGACACCTGTGAGCTAAAGAAAAATCATGATACAAACCCGGGGGCAGCTCCCTTTGTGCGTGCAGAGGGGTAAGTGTGTGCCCTTGGCCAGTGCCGAGGGATCTCACGGTAATCCAAGTGGTGTGTCAGGGCGGTGTGTGGTTACAGCACAGGAGAGCGAGAGGAACAGTTAGGTGTGTCCTCTCCTTTGCTTTTCAAATGCCTGAAGTACAGTTCTGTGATTTGAATGAAAACAAATTTCTACCTAGTGATAACACAGTTAACATTCTGTCGATGTCCTCTATTCATTGTCCGTTTCAGCCCCAGTACTAATACAATAAAAACTGCGTATTCAGAGACACAAACTCAGAATTTGTGCGCATCGTGAATTCAGAGTTTGTGACGGCTCAGACTGGATCCTCATTCGCTAGCTCCTCAAACACTTCCGAACGCTCACGCGCCCTTCCAGCACCGTGTCCCTCCTCGTGGGGCTGCCCTGGGCGCCTTGAACACGAGGTTTGTGATCTCACCCAACAAAGTGTTTCACCCTGTCCCGGCCTAGGCCAGTCCTGGGGGGCGGGGGCAGGGTCAGCCAGGGAGAAACGAGGTGCAAACGCAGGGAATTTCTTGTGAAACACAGAACATGCTCAGCACACAGTACAGCCAGACACTCCACGGGAGAGCAAACCCATGTCCTAGGGAAAAGCAAGAGGAACAGTTCGGTATGTCCTCTTCAGATATCTTTCTAGAACATACGAGGACACCTATCTTTATATACATGTGCATGTTCCCAAATACCTATACCCGTGTCTCTCTAAAGTTTTATTCACATTTATAAAAAATGGCTCTCAGTGTGCATTTAATGCTGTTGTTCTGAAAGGAAGCATACCGACGTGTAAAGTGCTAGGGGAACCCCGCTGTCCTTTGCCTGTTAAACACACCAGCTGGCGGGCAAGCCCAACACACTTCCACTTCCACTTTGACAGCTGGTATCGTAAAATGGAAACCCTTCAACATGGGAATTCACCTGGTGCTAATCTGGATAATTTAAAGCAAAACCCCAGCCAAAATACCCCCCAGAAATTCAGAGGGAACTGCTGCTGATCTGTGCAAATCCACCAGGAGCATTTCTGTGTCTTATTCCTGAAATGACCTGCTGTGAGGCCCCCTCTGAAGTCCTCCCGGCCTAGGCTGCTCCCATCGAGCCCGAAAGGAGCTGCCGGCTGAGGCCAAGCGAGGACAGCGGCCAGGCTCTGTGTGTGCTCGGTTTACATCACGTAGCCCTCCCATGTATGTTCCCCTTCCCTCTCAATTCTCTTCCTTTCTCTGCACCTGTGTAAACTGGGGTGATGGTGGGGGGAGGACACCAGAAGGTGATTACAAATGCAGTACAATAACGTGAGACGCTTTAAGCTTTCCAATCTGGTCAGCTAAGACTCTCTGAGCCAGCCTGAGCTGAAGTCTGCAACCCAAGTCCTGAATTCCCCTCACCCCACCCCAGGATTCCTGTCTACCCTCTTTAGCCCCCGAAGTTTAATTTTCTGATTAGGGTGATCGTTCCCCACCCCCATATACACACAGACCTACAGGAAGTCTAGCTCTCGAGATGTGCTTGGCCGACCTACCTGTCTACCTGGATCCCAGAGTTGAGGGATTTGGGATCTTGACTGACCACATTATCTGGGCTCCTAAGCTCCAGCTCTGCCCCGCCCACTCTCCTCTGCACCCTGCAGCTGGCCCAGCTGCTTGATCCCCTCTCTGAGGTCGTTGACGACACAGGTGTCCCCTCACTTACCGCGCCGGGATCGATTTGAATCAGCGCAGCGGACACCGTCTGCAGGGGGCGGGTCTCTTCTCCCAGCAAGACCAGGGCCGGCAGCCAGTGCCCTCCACCCGAGTGCGTCCTCCATCGGCCTGCCTTGCAGCCTCCGAGCCAGCCGCCATACACGAGGACCCACGGAGCCTTCTAGCTTTCTGTCTCTATCATTCTACCTTCCCCTTTGAGCCTTGGCTCGAGAACTACCTCAGGGACTCTTTCCCTGGCTCCATGCTTCTGACCCAAGTCAGGACTCAGCTGGTGCCGCGGTCCCTGCGCCTATCGCATCCACTTCCAGCTTTGCATGCCCTTTTATAGCCCTATAAAAACTGATGTATAACTTACATAGGATGACGTGTAGTTATAGTTCAATATATTTTTTTCATATTTATATGTGCATGGATGGGCAGGTAGAGCCACAGACTGAAAAGCTAGAGACTCTGTGGGTCCTTGTGTATTGGGGGTGAGGGAGGGCTGCCTTTTGATAACTTAGATTTTGGAGGCCGAAGAAAGTAGACAAATGATCAGGGTCTTGGGTGGGGCTAGGAGATCTCAGGATGGGTTCTTGATCAAGGTCAAGGTTAATACCTTTGTGCGTTGGGCCATGCTGAAAGCAAGGAACTTCGTGCTCAGCTCAACCAAGGGCTCATTTGCTCCCCATCTCCCATTGTTGGACATTCCTGACATCTACAAAGCACGTGCAGGGACACGTCAGCAGGTAATTCTGAAGCACATTCCTGGTCCATCGTTGGGGAGCCTAGAGATGGAGATTGGCCAGACCCCAGAGGCCCTTTCTTCACACACCTGAGTAAAGAGCTGGAAGGGACCTTGTATTGTCAGCCCAGCTGCCTGACGAAGCACCGTAGACAGGGAAGGTGGCAGAAAGGACAGAAATTGACAGCTCTGGCAGGTAGAAGTCTGAGGTCAGGGCGCTGGTGGGGCTGGGTCCCCGGATTTCTGCATAGCCGCAGACCCTCTTCTTGGGTCACCCCTCTGCATCTGGGCCCTGCTGCCTTTTCCTCCCCATCCACTTTTCTTATGGGGACCCCAGTCAGACTGGAGTAAGACCCGATGGCTTCATGTTAACTTAAGTGTCTCTCTAAGATGTCCTCTCTCCACATGCGGTCCCTTTCAGCGGTACTTGGACGTCACCATGTGAACTGCGCAGGGGACACAGTCTGGCCCACAGCTGAACTCCTTAGGGGCTTGAATTGTCCCTCGGAGTCACCTGTCTTGGTTGTGGCCCCTTGGTTCTTCCCAGAGCGCACCATTTTTGGTGAGAGGACCTCTCTGTGTCTCTCGACCTCACCCATTTCCCTTTCAGCCCATCGCTGTCGGTAACTATCAATCTACAGTGGAGAGTCTCAACCTTCCGTGCCCAGAAGCTTGAAAACCATCCTGGCGTCTGGGCCCCAGCCCAACACACTCCAGTGTCATTGGTCTGGGGGTGCTGCCTGGGTAAGGGGAGCTTCGAAACTGTTCAGTTGGTTCACTGGTTTTGCCAAGGTAAGAACCTCGTCTCTGGTCTCTCTTTCTTGCCTTTGCAAAGCATGAGACAGGGCACAGAGGCTGTTTAATTACCACCTCCCAAAGTTAATTAAAGCTCCATATTCTAAAGCCTGTTTTTAACTCCCCTAAACAAGTTCATTTTAAAGCATGGCAGTAATTTGACTCTTTTGTTAGAATTAAGTCCTTAGAGTAAAAATTAAAAAACAAAATGGAAAACCACTGGGCATAGAAAATCCAGCCTGGGATTAATAGAGTCTCTTAAGTCGTGGGCTGGAGTGAGACTCTTGATGCTTGCTGCAGGTGGGGGGGGGGGTCCTTGCTATATACTTTCTGGCCCTTGAGGCTTATGTTCTGTGTAAGCTTTTAAAAGAAGAGGATCAAAGCTAATTTTCACAAGAGCTCTGCTTCTGTGGTGGGGTGATTAGGAAACTGTTGTGTGTAAGTTTGGTCTCCTCCAACTTTAGTGTCCCAACTCTCAATGTTTGAAACGAAGCTTTAGAAGATTCTACCCCTGGCTGAATCGCACAGACACACTGAGCTGAAGAGACGAGAGACAAAAGAGTCCATACTGGATGATTCCATTTACATGAAGTTCAAGTACGTGTAACCCAACCTACAGTGACAGCGATCAGATGGTCCCCCAGGTGTGAATTTGTTGCAGAGCCAGAGCCTGAAGACCTTCCTGAAGCCCTGGTGACGGAGCAGGCAGCAGGCTGGCCCTAGAAAACAGAAGGGCAGACATATGACTGCAGGGCGGCGTAGTGCTGAGCTGAAGGGAAGAGACAGGGAGAAGCAGAGTGGGCAGAAGGAACCACAGCACTGTGGGCAGACTCTACACCCAAGCTCATGACATGTTCAGCAGAAGTGTACATCTGTGTGACCGTGCGTGCAGGAGCATGCAGTCATGACATGTGTGCCTGGGTGGGTGTGCGGATGCGTGTCTTGGTTGTGAGCACATGTGAGCCCGAGTGGATTTGACTGCGTGCCTGTGTGACGTATGGGAGGTTAGGTGTGAGACATCTGTGTGCGTGAGTACGTGCACACGCGAGTGGGAATGTGCTCGCGTGTAAGCTTAGGAGTGCTGGTGTGTGTACTGAGGGAGGCTCTGCATTTCCTCCCTAGATGCTACAGGCGGGATGCGGAGGATGGCGTGAGGAAGTCGGCCTCGGCATCCCTGGGAAATCAGAGCGCACAGGCCTTGTTGGTGCCAATCTGGGAGGGGCCACAGCCCCCAGCTGGGGTCCGACTCACACTTTGCTGAGTACCCGTCCCAGGGACAGTCTCCGTTCTGTCTGAGCAGGAGAGCTGACCTGGGTGCCAGCCGGGCAGTCCGGCCCTTGGTCGAGGAGCCTCCAGGGGAGCGGAGGTCATGGCTGGCTGGCGGTGTCTGCCCTGGCTGTGGCGGGAAGCTAGCAGCACGCGTGCCAGGTGCCTGCCATCCCTAGCCCGGGGCGGGGCAAGCAAAGGCTTGGGTTGAGCTCCAAAGATGATGCAAACATGGTACCTGCCTACTTAGGGAGCGTGAGAGTGCAAACAGACGGCTAAACCCCTGAGAAGCGGGGAGGATGAGGAGGCCAGGGCTTGGAGGTGTGGCTGAGAGACACTGCTGGTGCTAGAAAGCAAGGGGAGGTTTCCTTGGGGAATTCCTGAGCAGGCTGACAGGGCTGGGGCAGCAAAGGAAGGGAGGCCTGTCCAGCAGAGACACAGGACGGGGGGTGGGGGGGTGGGGCGGCCGTCTCTGCTCCTGCTCTCCGGGGCAGCCATGGGAACCTGAGCCCGCTGATCCGGGAGCTTATCTGTGTGAGCCGCTGCAGGTGCGGGAGGAAAGGCCTGAGATTTGCATGGGACGGAGAACACATTTTCAGCTTCCTACTTCACAAACGGCAGATTTCACTCTCATCGCCGTGGCCCTTGCTTCTCCACCACAAGTGCGTCGGTTTGTTAGTGTCTCGTCTTGCCGGAGGCACCCCAGTTTTCCGCCTCACCAGCCTCTCAGGAAAGCACAGCACCCAGCCCTTCGGTCGCCTGCTTTGTGCGAGCCTCCCCCAAACCCGCCCCGGTGCTGCCCCCTGGCAGGCAGTCCCGTGGGGAGGCGGGATCTGGGCCTGTCCTGACGCTGCCCAACGCAGGGTGAGACAGGAGCTCCTCCCTGGCTCAGTTTCCCCAGGGGTGCAGGGAGGGTTCTAGACTGTCATTTCTGAAGGCTCTCCAGATTGGAGAGGCGCCGTGCTGCTCCTGACTGTCTTTGTTGTGGGGACAGACACCGAGACATTCTCTCACAGCAGGGGCCCGTGTTGGCCCCGCTGGTCCGGCCACCCGTCTCCCAGCTGCCCCCTCCATTCTCCGGCTCTGCTACTGTTCCTGTTTCTTTCCCCATCTTCTCCCTCTCTCCGGTCTCGTCCTTTATCTTCTTGTTCCTTTGGCTCTCTCCTGGCTCTTTTGGTGACTCTGGGGAGCTGCTCCGTTCCTTGAGCTGAAAGGGGAATGCGGTTCTGCTGGCCTGGGCTCAGGTCTACTTCTCCCGCTGGTTCCCTGGCTCCCAGGCCGCAGCCCAGCACGTGGCTGCGCCCAGAGCTTCAGGCAAACAACCGCGTCTGAGCAGAGGATGCTGGAGGGAGTGACACTGTTAAGACTCAGTATTTGAACACCAAACACATTTCCCACTCATTCCTGACTTGCTGATGTTTTCAGAGAAACTGTTTTCTGCTGACAAGGCAGGGCAGGAGGCGGAAGAGGGAGGCAGGGAGGGGCCCAAGACCAAAGCTGGTTCTGTCTCTGCCTGGAACTTGAAGTGTGACTATGAGCAAGCTTCCACCCTCATCCTGCCTTACTTTCTCCATCTGGGAAATGGGGGAGAAGTAGGATGGACCAGAGCTGACGAGGCACTCTTTTAGGCTCTTTGCAGCTCTCACATGCCCTGGGACTTGAAGAGCCCTGCCGTGGCTCTGTCTCTCCATCCCTTGCATGATGGTGCCTGTCCGGGTGACAGGAGGGAGACTTGTGAAGAGAGGGGACTTGCAGAGCACAGGCAGGCAGCTTCAGAGGCCAGGTTTATGGTGGGGTGACAGGGGACTCTAGAGTGACCCAAGAGGCCAAGGTTAATTGAAATGATGAAACCAGAAAACTCCCCTGAGCAGCCAACTGCGGGAGGCTGCCATGCAAAGCACCAGGAAGAGATGATTAATGGGTGTGGGCATGAGAGGTGGGTGGTGACCCATGACTTGTCCAGGATGATGGTGCATGCCCTGGGCCCCCTGGGGCTCCGTGGCGGTAGGTGCAGAGGAGGTGGGGTGTGAAAAGAGGCTGAGACAGAGGTGAATGTGACTGGCTTCCCTCCCAGAAAGATTAACCAAGCGAGACCGACTGGGGAGAGGGGCTGGTGGGGGAAGGGTGAGAAAGGGACACAGATGGTTTCCACTTGAGTTCTGCCCCAACTTCTTGTGCTTCGTTTTGGGCAGGGGAGGGGCGTGGAGAGAACGAAGAAGCAGGGACTTTTCTGAGGGGTGCTGTTAATTGTGAGCAACATTTAGTATTTAGGGTTCCCAGAACTCATAGGCCTTCCGGTCCCTGGTCCCACACTCAGTGAGTGGATGACAGGTCCTCTTCCTTAGTGCTGGTCCTCACCGCCAGGTGTCCCAGGCCTGCAGTAGGAAACTCCAGTTAGGAAGGGTTTCAAGCCAAAGTCTGCATCTCTTGATGCGGGCCTGACAACGTTGGTCTGCTCCATTCTCCTCACCACTGAGTGATTTGCAAGGACCTTGACCTTATAGATGTTCAGCTTGGTTCTGGTCTAAAGACAATTTTATGTGGGATGCAGAACTAAATAATATAATCGCCAAGGTACAAGTTACCTAGCTGGTCTGGCATCATGTTCAAAGGGTTTAAGATTTTGTCAAGCGTTTGCCATTTTCTGCCTCAGTTTCCATATGTGAGAAAAAGATATCTGGGATGCTTAATTTTATGGGTCAATCTAGCTAGGTTATGGTGCCAGGTTTGATCAAGTATGAGCCTAGATGTTACAGGGGAAGTACTCTGTGGATGTGACTGCTATCTAAAATACACTAACATTTACTAAAGCAGATTACCTGCACACAGTGGGCCGCCCTACTTCACTCCTCCCACTTACCCCCACACCCTCGGGCAACTGGGGATCTTCCTCCCATCACTGCTGATTGGTTTACATACTTCTAGTATTCCATTGTGAATTTTACTTTCCTGGAGCCTGGGTATTTAGGTTTTGTTATACTCTTTTTAAAAAAAAAAAAAATTTATTTATGCATACAAGAACTGGGGTACAGGCCAAAGGTGTGTGTGCGGCGGGGGTGAGAGGATTCACCAGAGACAGAGTGGGGAACAGAACAAGCAGATCCACCGAAATATACTGCTGAGGTGAGAGAGGAGAGGTCTGCTGCGCCATGTGGGTCACCTCCCTGGCTGGGGATCGAACTCGTGCTGCAGTGGCCTCGGTTGCTTTACAGAGCAGTGTTCAACCCGTTGTGCCAGTAGGGAGGCCCTGTGTTCTTATACTCTTGAGCTTTGTTTCTAGAATTGGTTATTTGGAAGCAGATTCAGGTTTTGCTTTTGTAAGTTACTTAGGCAGAACCAGGTAAGAGTTTAGAATGGGGCTAATTTCTTCCTTATTTGCGGCAAAGATTTCTGACTACTAGACTCAACTACTGCGTCAACTGTGAGGCTTTTCGCTTTTACCGGTGAGAACAAACCAACCTTGGTTTGTTCTCACCAGTAAAAGCCTGCCATGTGCTGACGAGCTCTGAGCTGAAGACTCTGCAGGGCACAGCTGGGATCTCTGTCTTCTCTCCATGTAGGACTCTCCTCTCTGGTGATTTGATCCACAAGCTCCAGCCACTTGGATTTTCCAGGCTCCTAGCTCTATTTCCTCTGCTCTACTAGGCTCTTCCAGGGCTTCCCTTCCTGGCTCCGCCATTAGGAAGCTCTCCAGTCCCCTGGGGCACCCACAGGGCACACCCCTCGCATCTGCCATCGCAAAGTTCATCCTTCCTTCTGTGATGTCCTATGTCTTGAAAACTTCTTCGTATGTATTTTTACGTTGTCTCAGGATGGAGGGTACATCTGGTCCCTACTGCTCCAATCCTGCCTGGAAGCAGAATTCCTGAAACTATTTTGATAGTGACTATGATAAATGCTACAACAAATTTGATATTCCCATCTCTTTCAGGTTATACTGTCAAATACAGGTTGGTTCAACAGATAAACATTATTGAGAAAATGGTTTCATATAACACATCAAAATGAAGTTGTATTTTGTGTATTCAAAAAATAACAAAAGCATTTTGGTGCCTGCCTGCCAAGTGTCCTTTTGTGGGAAGAGCCTCCCTGAAGCTGTGGTTGCATACAGCACATAATGTTAGCATTTCATTCACAGCCCTGTGTCTGTCAGGGGGTTGCCCAAAGCCACTTGCCTGCATACAGCCAGAGTTCACTGGAAAAGATGCCTGGGGTAGCTCTCAACAATGACTGACTTAAAACAGAACCAAACAGACTCCCTCGGGAGTCTGACAGCTCCCCTCTGTGGGACTTGACTTGGTAAGATGACTGGCTTAGAAGCCATATATTTTCTTTTGTCTCATTTTACTTCCTTACTAGGTTTTATTGGACATGCTTCCTAGTGATTTACTTCATGACTATTGGCGTGGGTATGTACAATGTCCACTTACACATTAAATGAACCAGAAACTTAAGTTGTTCTCTCTGGATTGAGCAAGTCTGAGGGCGTCATCACGTAAAATGACTCCTTTGCCTGCATAATAAGCCGTGTCTTCCAACACTTGGTACTCCAGTACTCCTTTGAAATGTTAAATCCAACATAAAACCTAAGGGCCTGTGCTGGACCTGGGGCCTGGTAATGCAACCTGACATTCTTCATCCTTCAAATGCCCCACTAGGTCATCTCCAATTCTTCTTCCCCATCGTTAAAACTCCTGCTCACATACCGAGACAACAAACCCTCTTACCGGAGTGAAGACCTCAGCTGGGTGCTCTAGCATTCGTATCCAGGCTTCCAGGTTATGCTAGTAATTTCCCTCAGCCTGCGGAATCGCATGTGACCCTGTCCCTCCATGACAAAGTGGCCCAAACAGACTGTCAGCCGTCATGCCACAGGACTAGTGATCCTTATTCCAGATGAATGGGATCTGTCCCGTCACACCATCGCGGTTGGGTGAAGGGCCAAGCCTTGTAAGATGAGGCTACATCTCGAATGCCCCTCCTAGTGAGCAAAATTCCTTTTGGAAATTGGTTGGGATTTCAATTAAAGTTTCTCAGACTCCGCACTACTCACATCTGGGCTGGGTACTTCTTTGTCGTGAGGGCTGGCGTGTATATTCCAGCATGGTGAGCAGCCTCCCTGACCTCTCCTCACTAACGAGATGCCAGCAGCACCCTTTGAGTTGTGAAAGCCAAAAATGCCAAGACCAGGGGATCAAGATAGCTAGGAAGGAATGAAAGGCTCTGACTTGCTATGTAATCTTTTGTTGGCAAAGAGTTTAGTTGTTTCCTATGAGAAGCTTCTCTCCATATCTTTTATCAACAGATTATGACCAAGTTAATCCTGTCTCTCCTTCTATAAACACAGCCCACATCAATGTTACACAGAAGCACTAACTAACCAAAATAGTTTCTTTGCTCATCTGAATGGCAACGAGAAAAAGGAATGAAAATGCCACTGTCATGGAGAGTGTTATCTTATATGCCACCAAGAATGTAGAAGTGGCTGTGGAGTACGTGACTTTTGGGGAATATTAAAATAGGTATTAAAACTTGAATGGAATATATTCATGTTCTTTGACCCATAAATTCTATTTTATTTACTGAACAGACAGAAGAGGATCTATATGGAAGGATGTTATGTAATTAATGAATATTAGAAATAAATGTTTAGCAACAGTGAAATGACTAAATAATGGTATCATAAAATAGGACATTATGTAGCCCTTAAAAGTAATGTTGGTAATATATTTGATTAGAAATATTTTCACAATGTATTAAATGAAAAAATGTTATAAAACAGTGTATGTATATAAAAAAGTCTAAAGGATAGAATTAAAGATTTTAACTGTAGCTTTGAGTGGAAAAATCAGGTTAAGATTTTTTCCTTTAAAAAAAATTTGTTTCCCTAAAACATGAAGTGCTAATAATAAGCATTGTTAATAGCATGGTCCATGAAAACAAGAGTTTAAATTGAGTAAATGGGAGAGTTTCTCTCCATGATGGAGCCAGGGAACTAGCCCCTTGGAGCTCGAGCAAAAAGACTTTTAGTCTGCCTTATCCTAGTTATATATGGAGCCTTATCATTTGGCCCCTTGCTTTTCTTCTTGCAGTGCCATTTATTCACTTGAAGTCATACTTGACCGTCAAATTATAAACTTTAAGTTCCCCTATTGGGTATGGAAAGTTAACGTGTGTAGAATGACTTAACACTTGGTGTAGGAAGCAGGTGTCTAGGGCAGTGAAGAAGAAAAGGAAGAGAGGCACCTCTGGCTTTTTACTCTTTCCACCACCCTCACACCCAAAGAAAGCACCTCGGGCTCCTTTCCTACTTGAATAAAAATGCACAGACTTGAAGGGCAAATTATATCCCAGTAAAAAATTTGTCTAATAAAGAAAAACAGTGAGAAAAAGTAAGATGATGTGAAGAAACAAACGCTGGGAAAGGTGCTCCTTCCTCCCATCCTCTGCGCAGCCTTCCCGGGGTGGGGGTCCCTAAAGAAGGGCAGTCCCCACCCCACTTCTGCTCTGGAATGAGAGCCTCAGGACCGCACTCACAGCACACGCACAAACCACGCCTGCCTGGTCCCCTGAGGATACGCCAACTCAGGCCTCAGGCAGGGCTCGCTGCTCTAGGGAGTCTTCGTTTGTGGGGGTCACCACACTAAAAGTGTAAAAACACGGATCACTCAGCTTAGGGTTCAAATAATTTGCAGCTGATGTTATAAAACTAAACACCTTACACTCAGCTGAGAGCTGGGTGGGTGCAGGGAAGGTTGTGGACTAGAAAGACCATAAACCTACAGTTGATACTCAGTCTGATTCAGAAGGGAGGAGAGGATCTCCTTTTCCCCCCACAAAAGAAAAAGATACGAAAGTTATACTGCAGTTTGTGTACTCTGTGAAGAGTAAAATACAAATTTAAGAAGCAAAATGCAGCTCGGCTGATTCCCATCCTGTCCTACTTTGGTTCAGAGTGGGGCTTGGGGCCCAAGTGCCTACTGACCTCGGTTCCTGGAGGGCTTGTCTTTGGTCACCCAAATTTGATCATCCTTTATTATAACGGACAACTTTATTTCAGACATTTTATTCTTGTTCTACATTAGGCTTTGATAAGTATAAAAGGTACACAAGTACAAAATTTTTGTATAGCTTTGCGGTAAAAAAACCCGTGAAAACAAAGCGATTTTTTAAGTTGGGCAATTTCATCTCTATATATCTGAGCGGCAAGTCTTGTTGGACTGGCCACAAAAATGGTAAAGATCATCTGTGGGGTCACATCAAGATCTCTGGTGAGTCTTTCGTCCGTTCCAGGAGACCTGTCTCGCAGCATCTGCGCTGGCTCGGCGCCTCCCTTGCACCCCGCTCTTGCCCAGCCGTTCCTTGTGGCTTTAGGGCTTTGGCACTGAGACCGCCACTGTGCGCCCTGTGACATTCTCACCAGGGGAAGATTCTAACACCAGCTTCAGAAGCAAGAAAAGCTGCGTTTAGATTGATGATTATTATCCTTTCCAATGCAAAAAAAAAGGTAATGCTGAAAAAGATTGACGAATTTTTCATATAAGCATTAATTTCTATTCCTGAAAGGATTTAATTTCCATACTCACACGGCATTATGAATTCCATTTGACAAACTTTTATTTTTTCAAAGTAGTTTTAAAAAAGTTCTCTTCCTATCCCTAAATTCTGAGTAAAAACGATGCACAGGAACAGGAGAAGTCTGTTTGTCTTTGTTTTCTTACCTAATGACCTGATGGACCCGGAGCGCCCAGGTCTCTAGCGAGCAGCTTTGGTGTGGCTGGGAATAAGAACTCACTCGGGCAGTCACAGACAACAAAGATGCTGCCCGTCCCGGATGCCGGAAGCCGAATCAGAAGCTGTCCTGCACCTTAGACTTTTTTTTCCTCTGCTTGATAAAGAATAAATTATCCTTGCCATCCTCCTCCAAGTGGCGCTGCTTGTTCCTGGGCTTGCCCCGCTTGCCCTCCTTGGGCAGTTTGTCTTCCCTGGGCTTGTGATGTGATCGGTGGAAGGACTTGTGAGGCTTCTGGGGTTTGGATGTGCCAGACTTTGAAGGGTGGATTTTTGGGCCCCTAGGAAAGTCCTCGTCCTCCTCGTGACACCTGTCAGCCTTCTTGCGCTTCTCCTGCTCCCTACTGCTCCTGCCCATGGCTTCTTTTTGCATTTCCTTCTTTTCTTGAGACCACTGGTTGTTTTTCCACGGGGCGTGGCTCTTCCTCTTATCGTGGTGAGGCCTCTTATCCAGGGCTTCCATATGAGTTCTTCTGAACTGCCTGGGTAAATCCCCATTTTTCTGGAGTTCTGAAAAATACAAAAGTATTTTTCCGTATTTAGTAGCTAGATCACTCATGCAGAGCTCTCACAGGCTAATGAGTTAGCAGAGAGGGAAGCCAGACATTTAAATGAGCTACTGACATGATTAAAACACTAATGATATGACATTCTAAAGCAATGTTTGCCTGTCTAAGGCAAACATCAAATGGTTGCGGTATGCTGTTTCTGATTGCTAAGAGGGAAAACACCTGGAAACCTGATGGCACTTATCCTATCCAATACTTGCACTAGGTCAGACACTGGAGCCGTGGACCAGCGAGAGCTGTGCTCGTGTTCACTTTGTGAAGCAAAGTCCTGTCCAACCACTTCCTGTGGTAATGGAGACAGCCCTCTAAGATAAGGTGAAGCCACATGTATAAAATGGCCCTGTGACAGCCTCATATGACATTTCAATTACCCTCTGAAGATAAAGTCTGGCCACCGGACTTGTAATAGATGCCAAACTGGACAGGAGATTATTCCTCCAGCAGAGATAACTGGCTTGGCGAGCACACACAGGTGCGTGCCCGCGTGCAGCTGACAGGCACGCGTGCCAAACGTGAAGCTGTGTCTGCCAGGGCTTGGCCCTCTTGCGCTACGTGTCTGGTGGTGGTGACTCTGAGGGGGCAGGTGAAAGATGGCGACAGCGAGGGCTGAAAACTGACATGTCAACAAAGCCGCAAAGATGAGAGAAGTGTCCAATGGACGAAGTACAAACCAGTATCTTTAGGGAGAAGAAAAAGAATTTCAGAATGTGCAGCAAAAACAAGCAATTACTGTAGACTTCAGCATAAAATAAAAACTCCAGTTAGTCATAGTGAGCCTCTAAGTGGACCGGTACCAGAGTTTTTAATGTGACTACCTAAAAAGGAAGACAAATTGTTTTTCTCTGTGTTACGTTTCCAAATATTTGTATGGAAAACTTGGGACACAGAGAAAAGTATAAAGAAATTCAACATAAAATGACCATACCAACATTTTGGTAAACTGTTTTTAATCTCTTTCTAATTTGGTTGCTTAACTATCTTCATGTACTATAATTTCTACATAGTTGCGATAAATTTTATATAAAATATATTACGTAAAATATGCAAGAGTTAATAACTCCTCTACTTTGTCTCTTAATCCTTGTTTCCTTCACTCTCTTTTTTTTTTTAAGATTTATTTATGCATACAAGAGCTGGGGTACAGGCCAGAGGTGGGGGTGAGAGGATTCACCAGAGACAGATCCACCAAACAGAACAGGCAGATCAATGGAAGCACACTGCTAAGGGGAGCAGCGGGCCAGGCAGGAGAGGTCTGCCGCGCCATGTGGGTCTCCTCCCTGGACGGAGGCAGGGATCGAACTCGTGCTGCATGGCTGTGGTTTGCTTCATAGTGCGTTGCTCAACCCACTGCGCCACCAGGGAGGCCCTCCTTCAGCATCTTAATTTTGAAAAGGACTTGGACTCAGAGAGAGTCTACAAAATAATAACGGAGTCAGAATAAAGTATAGCCCAACTCGAACAATAAAAGACGATTTTGTCCCTGGGGCAAGAAAAGTAACGATTCTGGTGAGCTATCCTGAGGGAGATGGCAAGAAAGAACAGGGGTAGAGAAAACAGACTTAAGTCATAGGTGGTAATTTGAGCTAGAACTTCACATTAGCATCAGTAAGAAAAGGAACCACAGAAGGATGCTGTAGACCTGGGGCTCAACTCTTAGGCTGGCCTGAAAAAATGACTCTCAGGGGCAGCTCAGGCGTCAGTCAGCTGGGAAAGCCTCTCTTTCCGTGAAAAATACTAGGACCTTATAAAGGGAAAAATAGTTACTTGTCAAACAGAATAATTTTAAAGGAGCCTTTACAAAATCTGCATATACATGTGGATAGAAGTACTTTCTAAAATCATCATGTAAGAGAAATGTTTATTGTGAAAAGGTTATAGCATTACAATATTTTTAAAAATTATGTTTATTGAGGTAAAGCTGGTTTACATTGTTGTAAATGCTTTGGGGGTTATAGGTGCAAACCTCTACAAGGTATGTCTTCATACCATGCCATTTGTGACGATATGACTAGAAAGCAAGATTTTTGAGGTAGGTGCTTGATTTCCAGTTTCTGTTATTATTAAAGACACTTTCTGTGCCAACTAGTGAGCACTAAAACTAGCAAAGACGGTGCAAAAAAAAAAAAATTTAGGAACAACAGCAAAGATGATCTGACAAGAAATCTAATGACATACCTTTTACTTTTCGTTTTATTCTCTGTTCTCTCTCCCGAATTTCGTATTTGTCGTCGTAGTAGTAAATGAATGGAGACGTTGGGAAGGTCTGGTTAGACATTCGTCTTTCTGCACATTCCTGCAAATTGTATTTTAAATTATGACGTCACACTGTTCACACAAGCTTTTCCCAAGACTCTGGACCACTGTAATGAGAGGGGGCCCCCCATCACTGATACCTCATGTTGTGGCTGCAGGCTTGCTGGGACACCGGGAGGGCCAGTCAGCCGGCACCAAGTCATGCTTGCTTACATGCTATTATTTTAGGCTATGATTTTCTCACTGTGCTTTTTTACCTATGAAACCCTTCTTATCTTTTATCCCCCCAATTTTCCCTGTCAAATGTCTCTCTTCCATTTCTTCCTCCCCTGGGTTGAGTTCATCAGCAATATGTTGTGGATCCCCACTACTTGTGCCTCTACTAGAGGGTTTATTTTACTTGGCCTTCAATCTTTCCATCCTTCGCTTGTGTATGTCTTCCACTAGCCTTCCATCAAACTAATATGGTGACATACAGTTGCTTTCCTAAACCACTATCCATGGCAGGCCCACATTTCCAGAAGAAAGGATATCATGAAAGATATGGATCTAAGATTCTGCTATAGTCTAAGTGTTCCTGTTGCTCCCAATTCCCTCCAAATTCTTATGTTGAAATCAGAATCTCTGCAGTGATACTATTTCGAGGTAGAGCCTTTGGGAAGTGATGTGGTGATGAGAGCGGAATTCCGGTGAATGGCAGTAGTACTCCTATAAAGAAGTCCCACAGGGCCTCCCTGGTGGCGCAGTGGGTTGGGCAACGCACTATGAAGCAGACAGCAGCACGAGTTCGATCCCTGCTGCCGGCCAGGGGGGGGACCCACATGGCGCGGCAGACCTCTCCTGCTGTGCCTGCTGCTCCCCTCAGCAGTGTACTTCAGTTGATCTGCCTGTTCTGCTCCCAGCTCTCTGTGGTGAATCCTCTCACCACCCCCTCCCCCCACACCTCTGGCCTGTACCCCAGTGCTTGTATGCATAAATAAATAAATCTTTAAAAAAAAAAAAAGTCCCACAGAATTCTCTAACCCTTCTAACAAGTGAAGACTCAGCAAGAAACGGGACCTCATCAGACACATTTGCCAGTGCCACGACTGTGGGCACCCAACCTCCACAACTGTGAGAAATAAATTTCTGTGGTTTCTAAGTTAGAGGTCTATGATGATAGCAGCCTGAATAGATACAGGCAGATTCCAATCATAAAATATTAGAAGCAAATTATGATCACAAAAAGGTACTAGAGACCCTGATACTCCTCCAATACTACGTCAACAGAGCCTTCACCCTCCTCATACCCTCCTGGAGTAGTTGCTTTGTAGTTTCCTTCCTAAGTTGCTGCTTATAATTGTCTCCGCTTTCCCTGCTCTAGAGTAGAATCAGGGAGGGGTGATGTCATATCCACCTTAGGTTATCTTGCATGTGAAGAAGCTATTCAGTAACTTGTGTAGAGCTGAATTTCTAAATCTGAATGGGAAAAATCTTCAGACATCTTTACGCATTTGCATAGTCTCCAATTTGGGTCCCCTATGGTCTATACAGAGCCATACAGTATTATAAATATTTTTCAAAGGTAAATGTAAATTATATTTTGATTATCCACATCGCTGGTCTTCTCCATTAGCACAGACAATTGATCGTTGGCTATATAATTTATCTACTATTCTGGATTAGCCACACCACTGATCTTCTTCATTAGTGTGGATAATCTAGAATTCTTCATCTATGGCAGTGATGTGACTGCCAAATTTGCCTTCTTATGAATTAAAAATTATCTCAATCTAGATTTCAGGGATAAATTCCAAATGCTTTCAATGTATTTCCTATCTCCACAAACAGAAGTGACTAGTAAGCAGTATGTGTCCAACTATAATTGTTTTTCTTTAATTGAACAAACATAAATGTTAAAATTATATTCCTTTGCGTTAAAGAGGTAAGCAAGCATAAATTATACCTCTATGTGATTTGTGTGGCAGTGGACTGCTTATGTGACAATGTTCCCTAAACAGTGTTGGCAACATCTGAATTTTGGCAACAAGGAGGTATGGACAGAGTTAAAGGACCTCGAGACAGTAATTTTTTAAAAATAAGTAAGTTTTCTAAGTTTTCAGTGTAAGTTCTATAACAGTGAAACAAATATATATTGCAGGGTTTCTCCACTGATATCACTGCATATGGATTTGATCTCATTGGAAAACACACCCAAATGTCAGGGAGAGATCTCCCTGTACACTTGCTTTGCTTTGGATATAAAGAACCTGGAGACCAGAGAGCTGAAATTAGAACTGAGGACCAGAACCTCATTTTAGCTTTTATATTCTACCCTTTCACTCCACAGCCCTGCTGTCTGAGGTGGAAGATAAATTTGAGCTGCTGCTGGGCTCTGTCCAACATTCTCCAGGCTTCTTCTCCCACACTGTACAGCTCCAGCTTCAACATGTGCACCAAAGAGCCGCAGGCAGAACTCAAATTGTGACCCACAACCCTACCCATCTTCTGCTCACTCTCCAACCCATTTTGAGGACTTGCGGCCTGTGTGTTTTCCTCCTCCTGTCATCAGACCTAATGTGGTAGTAGTTTATCTTGGTTTCTAGGTGTTAGAAGCCTATCTGAAGACTGCAGATAAATCTCTCCACATGGATTTCCTGTGTTACTACCTTCTTTCCTCTGCTTTGAGCTTCCCAGACTCAATGGATGGGTTCTGAGTCTTTACCCCATTGCATCTTGGCTCTGGGATGAGAGCTAGCTAGAAGATCCATTTCCCGCTCACAGTAAAGTCTGTTTTACTCTGACACTTCAGCATCAAGAACATATAAAGTCTGGCCCTTCCAGGTAGGGCTAGGGACTATGCAGGCTGAACAGGGACAGATTGCTGATGATGCAGCACCTCTGTCTTTCCACTGGTGACTGTCAGGGTTTACTTGTGAATGATGAAGATTTAACAAAATGCTATACCAGGGAAAAGTGCAAATACTGGAGAGCTACCCAGAAAATCTAAAATTGTGATTTGGCTGTGCTGAAGTCCTAGCAATGATAAAAGTGCAAGAGAACAGCTATTACCCTATTCACTATTAGTATGTGTATGGCTGATTTTATAAGTTGGGTTTGTTTTAGCCTAACCTGTTTATGTATACTAAAAACAATTAACAATCAGAGGAATGTGCTCTGCCATATTTGGTAGTCTGGTAGGGATGGGAGAAGTATGTCAGTTAGGATGTTAACTTACATACGTGTGTGTGTATAGATAGATAGATATAGACAGATAGATAGAGAGATAGATATAAAAGCAAGTGTTCAGAATTACATTGTTTTCTAATTCTTTCAGGAGTACTAACTCCCTGAATAACAGAATGTTTTAAGCTCAAACACCACTGAGACTTACGTGTCCATAATGGCCTTCTTGCCCACAGTTGTAGCAATATGCTAAAGATGACTGTCCAGAAGGGGTCTTCGGCTTTTTGGGTGGTCCAGGTTTAGTCTGCAACATGAATATTTGTGTGGATGTATTAAATGTTAGAAGAAAATTAAAATCTCATTCTTTGCAAAACAGCTCTTAGATTCTTAGAAATATTGCCTCACAGAGTTTAATGTGGAGACCCCATATTGAGATGATTCCATGTGTTAAAATGTAGATAATAATTTTTGTATTCTTAGCATCAATGTGTGCTTTTCTTTCCCTCCTTACGCCTCAGTCTGTTTGGCACTGTGCCCAATATGGTATTGGGTGTTAGGTAACTTGGATAGAGAATAATGGGCTAGCAGAAGACAACAGACAAACAGGTAATGACAGAATAACGTCAAAGAGGGCTATAAGTGTACAAAGTTTTAATGGAGTGGTAAGGAGGATGCACCATTGGACTTAATAAGTTAGTCAAGGAGGTGAAAGAAACCTTCCCTGGATAAATGAAGCTTTTCAGGTTTGTAACTTGTGAACTGGTGAGTAGTGGTACCCACAACCAATTCAGAAGTGGTAGGGAAAGATGATGAAGTCTTTCTCAGATGTTGAGTATCTAGATGGAGATGCCCTCCTGGCAGTTGTCTATGTAAGACTAAAGTTCAGGGAACAGGACTGAGCTGAAGATTCAATCTGAAAGTAACCTGCAACACAGTGGACGGCTGAAATGACCAGTGGGTAGGCTGGCTGTAACCAGTAAGGACAGCAGCAAGCTCAGCACCTAAACCTGGGCACATCACAAAAGGGGCAGGCAGAGAAGGTTAAAAAATACAGAGGGGGCCTCCATGGTGGCGCAGCGGGTTGAGCACTGCACTATGAAGCATCCACTGCACAACAGTGAGAGTTCGATCCCTGGCCGGGGAGGGGACCCACATGGTGCAGCAGACCTTTCCTGCCTTGCCCGCTGCTCCCGTCAGCAGTGTATTTCAGTCCATCTGCCTGTTCTGCTCCCCACTCTGCCTCTGGTGAATTCTCTCACCTCCTGTGCCTCTGGCCTGTACCCCATAAATAAAAAATCTTAAAATATAGAACCACAGTGGAATACAGTCCCAGGTTGTAGAAAGCAGTTCCAAGAAGTCTGATAAACTGGTCTGCAAAGTCAGAGAGCAGAGAGGCCTAATGAGAGCAGACCTGAGAAACATCATTGGCAGTTGCTCATGGATAACCTTACTTAGAAGAATTCTGAATTCTGTGAAGAATATAGCAAAGACTGAAAAAGATGTACACAAAGCTCTCTCATAGTTTCATGCCATTGTTCCTGCTGTCCCCCAGCCTAGGAACCTGCATTTCATTAACTTACACCTACTTCTATGAGAGTAAATTTAAACTTCATATATCCAGGGAAGGTTTCTTTTACCTCCTTGACTAATTTATTGAAAGTCCAATGGTGGGTCCTCTTACCACTCCATTAAAACTATAAAGAGCAAGGAGAGGAGTGATTACATACAAAAGCGAGGACAGTGGTTACTTGCAGTGGGGAGAGAAGAACACAAAAAAGTTTTTGGGGTAGCTGCAACTTTCTATTTCTTGAACATGATGGAGTTACAAAATCTGAGTATATGTCATTTTGTAACAGGGTGGTAACAATTTGACTAATTTATTAAATGGCATATAATTTTATGCATTTTTCAGTGTATGCTACACTTCACACTAAGAAAAGTTTTTAAAAATCAGATGGAGGGCCTCCCTGGTGGCGCAGTGGGTTAAGTAACGCACTATGAAGCAAACCACAGTCACTGCAGCATGGAGTTCGATCCCTGCTGCCCACTGGGGAGGGCCCCACATGGCGTGGCAGACCTCTCCTGCTGTGCCCGCTGCTCCCCTCAGCAGTGTACTCCCGTTGATCTGCCTGTTCTGCTCCCCGCTCTGTCTCTGGTGAATCCTCTCACCCCCTAAATCTCTGACCTGTACCCCAGCGCTTGTATGCATAAATAAATAAATCTTTTTAAAAAAATCAGATGGAAATTGATAGTAGGTGTATTATTTTGAGAAGAATAAATAAGAAGCAGAACAGAGCTGGGCAATACCCAGGAGGGTATCTCGGTGGAGAATGTGACTAGAAGGGAGAGTACTGAACATGTGGAAAGCTAGTAGAGATGGAGAAGTTGAAAACAGGAGATAAAAAGAGCTAGGTAGAGTAAAGACACTGAGGAAGCAGGAGAGACTCTGAGGAATACAGAGATAAGTGAGAATTCTGAATAAGGTGAAATAGAAAAATATGGTAAAAATCTTAAAGAGATGAAAGCACTCGGGATGCCAGGGTTTGTCAAGGCAGAGGTACACATCAAACACCTATCTTCTATAAAGGAAATTCTTTTTCTGAGGTGGTGTTAGGACAAAGAATCTGAAAGAATAAACCATGTCTAGCTATGAGAGAATCTTAGGCAAGTTTTTTTTTTTTTAAAAACTAAATGTTTTTCAACCAAACGTCTGTTTTCCAATGTATATGACATGAAATTCAAAAGATACTAAAACGTATCACAAAAAACCTGCCTCTTATTTCGATTCTTAACTCATTCAGCTCCTTTCCTGACTATCAAGAGCTTAGAGGCAACCAACTTCTTGGGCTCTCCTGGGGGTAGGCGAGGCACACCCCTGCACATGCCTGTGTGGACTGACGTATGTATGTACGAGCACATACACAGTTCTAGCCTAATTCTATTCAACTCTATCCTAATGGTTGCTTCAGGCAAACATCAACAAACTTAACTTGTCTCTCACATATGTTTCATGACCAAAGCTTGTTGGTTTAATTTTCAAAATACATCTATTTTGTTCTTTTGTGTCACTTCTCTCCTATTCTGATCTTTTACCTCTTATTTGAATTGTTACAAGAACAACTGTTAGCTTTTAACAATTGCTAACAATTGTTAGCTTCCATCCTTGTATCCCAGTTCCAGTCTATTTTCAACACAGATGTAAATCAGATTCTATCACATATCAGCTCAAAACTCTCCACCTGCTTCTAGTCTCACTCTGCATAAAAGTAAAAATCTTAACAAAGGCCCACAATTTGCCTCTCCTGCCATCTTACTAGTCTACCATTTTCCCTCTAGCAGTCTTATCATACATATTGTACTTTTCATAGTTCTTCAAATATCCCAGGTAAATCACCACCTCAGAGCTTTGCATATGCTACTCCATCCCTCTGTATCATTCTGCTAAACACGGTGGCTCCTTCACCTCCGTAAAGTGTCGGCTCAACTGTCATCTTAGTAAGGTCTTCCTCGCCACCCTATTTAAAGCTGTTACTCCTTCCAATGACGTTCTCTATCCTGCTTCATGCCTTTAGAAAAAAAGAAACACTTTTTTAAGCTCCATGGTGCTCACTAGGTTTGAGATACTGTATGTTTTACTTTTGTTTGTCTATCCCTACAGGGAAGGAGAATACAAGCTGTATGGACATAGGTATTTTTGTCTACCCTTGGTTCACTGCTTCCCCACAGATCCTAAAACAGGGCCAGGAGTTCAGTAAATATTGAAGAATGAATAGTGAGGCAATGCCTATGGAAAGCATCTGATACGTTTTAATTATTGCTAATATCTGGATACTTTGGGAACCTATTTCAAATCTTTCATGTCATTAAGGGACAACCTATAGAATTATGCCTTGATTTATTTAAAAAAATAAAAAATAAATTACAGCTTCCTGAATGTCTCCTTTACTTCACATTGATGGCAGTGGTACATATTTGGAAGAATCAAGAAAGAATTAGTAGTGCAAAGAGAATGGGAACTCAGTCTTATGGTACCAAGGATAAAAAGATCCTTCTTAATCAAGATTTTGAAAGCATGTTTCATGTTGACACTTATTTTACTTTGAAAGTAATCTCATTCAAAAAGCTTTAAATTTAGCCTCACTGTTCATTTATGCCCCTGGATGAAGTGCAAACATTTGGCTGTTCAGTCATCTGAATAATGTCACTAGTTAAAAACTTCCATTATTACTAATAAAAATAGCAACAGTATTTATATTGTGCTATGAAATTCTAAACTGTTTCACAATAATTAGTAAATGACATGACAAATGCTATCTACATACTTTCATTTTAATAAACTATCATGTACTAGGACTTTAATAAGAATGAAATCAGCCTAGATCTTACCTAATTAGAGAATATTTCTGTGTTAGAATACAGTACTGAAAACTCAATAATGATTTCCCATGGACAAGTTTTCATACTGCGATCGAACAAAAATCTTACAGCTATTTAAAGTGTTGGAAATTTAAATCTGTGACTCAATACTTCTGCCTTAGAGCATGTCTTTATTTTTAATTAACAGTAAGGGTCCAATTTAAAGTAGAATGTGTCAACCGATTAGCTCTAAGTTCAGGGTTCTGCTATACATGTCTGTCCTGAGGACAAAAAGTTAAATGCAAGGGAATGAATGTAGGTTTTGGGAACTTTTTTTAAGTTAAAAATTCATCTTAAGACTTTGAGCCAATGGGTACCAAATGAACTATTTATGAAAGCAGGGTTTTTTTTTTTTTTGTTATAGATATTTAAATAATCTATATTTGTAGGGTGATATCTTGGAGATTACTTTACTATCAATATATAGAAGTAATAACCTGGTAGATAGCATTACCTATGAAAGGTCCATCCCATCTGCTATTCTTGCTGAAAGCTTTTCATGCACCAGTAAACTCAGTAAATATCAGAAGATAAAGCATAAGCCTACCACGCCACGGATTTACTCCTAATGTCTCCTCAAAGTGCAGCCCGATGCAACGATTACAAATGATTTTCTTCTAATGTCATTTTACATAACCCTTTTTTCTGCATGAGTAGTTAGTGCGGAATGAATGAATGAATGCCATTAAAACACTTAATCATTATCTGGGACACTGGCCTTACCCCCTTCACTACTAGGAATCTCCATGACAAAGGCCAAGAGATCAAAAAACACCAGAGCAGCCCCAGTGTCCCAGTTCTAAGAGTAATTTTTTATGCAAATGAACTCACTGGGCATCTCCCTCTGTGACCTTCAGCTGCCCTTATCTAAACTGACTTTGATCCAATGAGGGCTTACTTTTAGTTGAAGCTCTTTACTATATAGGACAGGCAATCAATTTCACTAATTAAAGGGAATCTTCTACTCTTGGGGATGCAAAAATGGACTTACTTTTATAATTAAACACTTGTAAAGACTAGACTATATGCTTTTATTTACTAATCAAGTATGTTATTTGAACATACATTAAAAAGCAGATATACTAAACACTGGCAGTAATATATTCATAACCAAATGTAACACTGCGCGAAGTACTAAGCTGAGCTCCAGAATTTCCAAACAAGTCACATTTGTACATATTTATATATACCTCCTAAATGAATATGCTTTTCATGCTTCAGAACCACTTTATTCTTTCAAAAATATTTCCAAATCAATTTATTCTTTCAATAAGCTCGTTAATAGCACACGCCTCCCCCCAATATTCTTGTATTAAAAAAATCCAATCCAATTAATTAAATAGGACTTCTCAAGCTTGCATCATAGTCAAACCCCATTAGCTGAAGTGACCTAATGGTGTGAATTTGACATTCAAGCTGAACAAAACTTTAAATTTAAAATATATATTTTTTTGACTTAAAATACATTGTTTTCACTGCCTACTCAAGATGAGATAGGACATCCTAAGTATTTTAATTAGTTTTATAAAGAGTAGGCAGAGACTGAAGAATGGATGCCCCCCTTTCCTTTGGCACTGTTCACAATATAAATGCCAACAGAAATGCAACTGGCACAGACTCAAGAAAAATCACACCTAGGGTCCAAAGGAATCAAAGGAAGAAATTTAAAAATTGGGCCAACAGTTGTGCATGAACTGAACTAAAGCTGTGTCTGTGAGAAAGCAAAACTGAAGGCCCCATAAGACCTGAGACAACTCAGGCGAGGGCCCCGTCCTCCCTTTACAATGTTTTTCAGGGGTGGGTCCCCCCTGACCTCCTGATCTATTTCAACCATGGTTTTGGACTAGGCCGTCTATGTGCACTGTGTTCTGGTAAGTATTAACAGCATTGCTTCCCTTTGAGGGGTACTGAGAGGAATTTTCTCCCCCAGTTAAAGACGTTGAAATTATTCTAAAACAAAGCTTCTTTTATGAATTTTTTAAGCTTTTAATATTTTTGTCAGTGAAAAAAATACAGTTGCATCCCAATGGACATTGCTACTAATTTTCCTTATATCTGAAAAATGCCATTGAAAGCACCATATAGGTAATGATTTACCTATATGTTTTTTATGTGTTTAAAAAAAAACTATGCCATGTAACCAACAAACTCCCAATCCGTCGGGTAATTCCTTAATTAGGCAGATTTTTGAAACATGTATTATGTACACAACAGACCGGAACGTCTCCTTTGGAGCATTTCCTAGTCTATCGGGTGATTACATCATTAAGCCACACATGCTACGTAGAAAAAAATCCTTATGAAAATTCATGAAAAAATGTACAGCACATCATTAGCATGCAGCAGACGTGTATGCTTTTGATATTTTCTCTGTTAAAAAAAAACTACATGAAGTAATTAGTCCAGGTCATGGAAACATGAGAAAGGTACCAAACACTGGTAAAAACGAAAATTGCAAAATATGGCTTCTCTCATGGTTTAGCTTAGAGTAATTTACTTTATTGGAAAATGGATTCTAAAACAGTGTTCATTTGGATTGCAACAGAATACAGGGGGTTTTGTGTTTCTGATTTGGTATTTCCTATATACATGTAACTTCTTCCTTACCTTTCTTTCGGATCCTTGTAAGTTACACAACCCAATGGGTTGCAGGTTGCAAATGACCAGTGTTAAGACCATTAAATACTAAGGTCTTGCAGGACTGTGTGTTTGTAGACTTATACCTTCACTTATGTCACCAAGAGGTTAAGGAATTGCATGTCTCTTTTTCAGAATGTCAAAACTATATTAAGTATTACATATAGACCTAACTTGCTGGCACAACTCCCAAAAGATTACAGATTCACATTAAGTGCTACAGTATGTTTGAAAACTAAAATACATGAAGCACAAGTTTTATAAAAAGTAAGTTAAAAACTTAATTATTTATGATTTTTATTTTTGTAAATAAGATCTGCCCTTCCCCCCAAAACCCCACTAACAAAAATATAAAAACCCCAGTAAGCAGAAGACAATGAACATATGCAAGACAGTAAGGATCACAGTAATTCACTCCCTGAATGCTCCAAATCTTCCTGGCTTAAAAAGCATCCCAATTTTCTCCAAAGGTAGTGGCATTTATTCACTGGGCCATAGCTAATTTTACATGGAATGCAAAAATGTTAGTTTAAGTTTAATTTACCACCCTATTTAAATATTTCCAATGTAGCTCTCAAACTGCAGAGCTATCCCTCCGTCTATTTTAATTTTAAAGTAAGTTAGCAAAGGCTTCTTTCTTAATCCCCAGAGACTACCTACATAGTGACACAAACGCACAAATTTATGACAGCAACATAAATGCTCTTCTGAAGTAATGTGCAACATTAAGTGAAAATCGTTTCCTGGAAAGATATTATAGGTATCTATATTTTATTTGCCATCTTAAACATATCTGGGTCTTTATGGCCTTATTTTAAAAATGTATTTCCTTTTTATATTTCCTGGTGCAAATGGACTGCATAAATAAGCAATGTGCTATGAGGCTTCAGACCAGCCGATAAAACCTTTCAATTTTCATGCCAGCTTCTTCTTTTGTAATTCAAATCCGCCTGGAAACTGGCAGCTCTGAAAACTGAAACAAGCACTGCCACAAATACCTTGTAATGCTATCGACCTTGTCTGCCCATGCAGTGAGAAAGGGGGATGCGTATGTGTCTGCAGCCATCCAGATAACACAACTCATTTTTTTGGGGGGGGTGGGGTGGGGTGGGGATAACAGAAGCCAGCCCAGACTGTGCACCAAAAGCAGTCATTACCAGGCATGCTGGAGAATAAGTCTCTTCAAAATACACAGTGCATTTAAAAACCATATATGAGGCTGAGCCACTGCTGTCATTACCAATTTTAATTTAGCTCCTTCAGTTTGCCAGTCAGATAAACTCTTTAGTGCTGTTTTTTAATCTATTTGCCACATTTTATGTTTAAGATTATAGTAATATGGACAGGAGAAGGAATCACTTTTAGAGGAAATAAAGAAATAGATCCGCTTATCGGCACCCATCAGAAAGTTCATTAATCAGCCAGGCTTTGTGCCCTCTAAATTGAAAGGTTAAATAATCCTCTCAGGAATATTTCTCGGCCCCTCCGCCAATTGTCCGGAGAGGAGCTGCCATTCATAGCACGCGGGATCAGTGACAGGGTATCTTACCACTGTTTGGACCCCAAACAATGATGGACAAATGGCCTGGTTTACAAAGAACCTCTTAGTACATGGATGGAAAGGGACCACAAGCTTTGATGCAGGGTGGAGGGATGAAGAGGGCGTGCAGACAGGATGTGGGGGGGAGGGACAGGCAAGAACATGCATGTGTGAAATCATGGACATTTTATCTGAATGTTTGCTGGGGTAGCCTCTCAAACACAGAAACCACGTTAAAGACATATTTTCTGACCATAAGCACTTAACATATTCAGATCTGCTCTATGTTGTGCATACAACTGTACATAAACCATCACTGAGTAAGAGAACCACAGCTCTACTATTATTTGTTTGCTAATACACAGGGGATCCAAAGAAACACCAAGATTCTCATTTTTACCGTAACTTCACATGGCTTACAACACACAGCGCTTCCCCTCCCCACATCCAAGTCTGCTTATTCTACTGAAATACTCTTAACCATCAGTCACAAAGGCAAGACATTCCACAGCTATAAGGACCTATTTAAGGAGGATAGTGATGCTTTTTTCACTTTTATAATATGTTCCATCTTAGCTCTTTCTTGTCTTAAAATAAGAGCAAACAGAGAATAGGAATGTTCTTTGAAAGTATATAAATCATAAGCAATGAAAAAGAGCTTAATCTTGTGTTGCTGTTTTGCTGGATCTATAACAGAATACAAGTAGGACTCTGCAATACAACTGACCAAGCTCTTAATACTCAGCATTCTGCTGTGAAATCAGACTGGTTTCTGGCATCAGTCATGTGAAGGCATGAAACAGTTTTACCTGAAGTACAAAAATTTGATATGCTATTGTGACTCACTTCTCATCTGATTAGCATAAGTAAAAAGCATTGTAGTTAGTGGGTGAATTATTCAATTTCATTAATCTCATTACTTATAAAGGAAGCAAATATTTATATAATTTCATTTGCTTGTAACTATTCAGATGACAGTGAAGATAATTTAAGAATCACATTAACTTAATATATATTTTTCAAAATAGTATCATATCTTTCTATGATCCTTTCATAGTTATATAGTTATTTTCATTAGGTGAAAAAATAGCCAAAATATTTTTGTGATCTATTCTTAAGTCTTTATAGTGGATTGGTTTTTTTTCCAAATCAAATTAAAATATATTTGCTGTTAAAATATATTTAATATTTAGTTAAAAGATACTTATATTTATAGAAAATACAAGCATAAAAAAATTTAAAAATGAAAACAGGTAAATAATTTTATTAACAAAGATACTTATTTTTAAGGATTTTTCATAACTATAGGAGGCAACATTTTTAGAAGACAGAATAAAGAACTCATCAGGCATCTCCTCACAGGCAAACAATATTCTTTCCAAAAGCTATTTGGATAATCTGAGTTTGGACTAATTGTCCAGAGGTCCTGTCTTCAGGTGTGAGGTATCTCTAAGTTGGCTGTACTGGAGCTTGAATAGTGCTATAATAGGCTATGTGCCAGGTACTGTCCTAAGCACTTTCCATTTATCATCTCATTCACACTTAGATCATCCCTCCAAAGTGCTCTCCCCATGTTCCAGATGACAAAAGTGGAGGCTCTTAGGAGCTAAGTGTTTTAATTAGGGTTGCACATCCAGTAAATGAAAGAGTCTAAATCTGAACCAATGTCTGATCCCAGAGTCAGCATTCTTTCTTGCATATTTAAAAATCCCCTAGTTATTTCCTCAGAAATGTATCTTTCCTTTGAGTCCAATTTTACCACATGTTTATTGAAGGACTTTCGTAAAATGAGGAGGGAATGCGGTATAACGTAAACAAAGAAAGCGTGAAAGATCCAAGAAAGAGAAAATTAAGATTTCACTGTATAAACAAGGTTAAGAAGTGACCCAGATCTTAGTTCCCTGAACTCAAAAAGATATGTGGGGCAATCCATAAATATGTGTGAAGAACAATGTTTATGTAAAGTAAGTGTTTACAGACATGGAAATATCATAAAAATATAAAATGATCTTATATAATCTATCTAAAAGATTCACTTCCATATGATTTTTGAAAAAGGGAATGAAAATAATAGAATCATTTTACTAACAATTGTTACATACTTGTGAATTCTTTTTACAATGCTAATACAAATTTCTGAATATTCTCATTGAACAATTCTTGTTTCTGAAATGTGATATAGATTGGTGTATTATGCATAATTAAAGTGAAGGTCTATTTTATTTCCTAAGATTTTTAAAAGTTTGGGGGGATTAAGCAGTTTCTGAATGCGCATCATTTTATCTCACATAATATTTTTGGGTATTTCTAACACAGAGTTGTTAGTTTTGGGGGAACAATACTGAGCTCAAAATAGAAAAAAATACCCACAAATGTATAAAAAAACAACAACTCTCATTACTCTCTGATGTATAGAGATCAAATGGCAAACAAATCAAGTCTGAAATCTGGTTGATTTCATCAATAATTTATTTGCTTTTAGTCATTTAAGAGATTTTGCTATTTAAAACCTTAAACTTAATTCAACTTAGGTTTATACCATAACAGAAATACAACTAGTTGAGAGAGACTGTTTACATTAATAGGTGAAGGGGTCCTTTCAGGAGTCAGTTCCTGCAGCTTATTCAAATGACTGACCAAAACCCTTGAAGGTTGTGGATGATCATGACTATGAGTAACTAAGGTATTCCACATACCTAAGACCTAGCAGGAGTTCCTACTACGTGGAATTACTACCATGTCATTCACATACATGACTACTAAAAAGAATGTTTAAAACAAATTTCTTTGGTTCAGTATACTTTATCCACTTGTATTGTTGACTGAAATGTCTAGAGATTATGATAAGCTCAATCACCTGGAATATATTTATTTAGGGAATGACATAAATCACCTGTGCAGAGAACCTCTGAATACTATACGCTTCTTATGTACAGTCAAAATGACAGAGAATAGGTATCACTCAACATTTCAGATTTTCAAACTATAATTTATTAATGATTTTAAAATGTGTAATATATTAACATTTTAAGTACTTAGAAATGGAATTTAATTACCATAAAACTCAAATATCAAGAAGAAATTACCCCTATCCTAACTAAGTATAATTCCTTTGTAAGTAAAGGTGAACCTACCCAGGAAAGAAAGAAAATAGTAAAAAGTAAAAATGGAATAATGTAATGTTCTATCATTTATAATCCTCATACACATTTTTGAAACAATAAGAAAATGAAGGTCACAAGTATTTCTTTACAATTTTCCAATAGAAGTAAAACTTGAAGGCCAAGAGTAAATATATAAGTTCTAAGTGCAAGTCTTTGCCCCCAGACACTAAGAGGCAGACAGAAAAAAACCACGGGGACTTTTTTTTTGTCAAATGAAGAAAGGAAGTTACTGTTTATAATACAGCATCAGATTCAATTAGGTTATTATTGAGCAACATGTACTACCTAAAAAATGAACAGAAATCACAGCAACATCAGAGATATTTAGAAGATGGTAACACAGAGCTGTTTCAAGGCCAAAACATTTATATCTTTTCTGAATTGTGAAGGTTGCATACTTTTCATTACTTGATTATGTGAAATACTTAAATCTACATTAGAAACACTGCCATAAAGCACTATGCCCTCAAAATATGTCACGCTGATTTCCCAATTAAAACAAATTAATTTTTGCTTTAAAATACTGAAAATCAACTAAGTTGGGAATTCTCTCTAAAAAGAATGCCACCGTATAGTTCTTTGGAAATAAGGAAATATTAAGATTCTCTCATGTGTTTTAATAAATAGGTAAATTACATCCTCGTCTAAATAATTTTATTCTCCCATTCAAAAATAAGTGTGTCTGAGGAATGTCTGAGGAAACATTGTGAAAAGAAAAATAACATATGCATTTATAATTCACAATGTTCACTTTTCTCTCCTTCCCTTCACAGAAGCTTTAGAAAATTGCTTTTTGATGATTTGGCAAATTGTATTTATTTTTAAATGAATCTCATTTATTGAGATTGATAATTCCAGGTTTCATTTACTTTGAAATTGCATTTTCCAATTGCTTTCAATGATAAGTTCTGGCAAAATGTGGTCCAACAGGCCAGTGATATAAAGATTAAGAAAAAAATCAGTTGACCTACTTGGTAAATGCACTAATTATCTTTTATACAAAATTAAAAGCATGGTAAGATTGAAGTAAAAAATTACTAGCAAAGTTTTGACACTAAATTCCTTAAGAACAAGGTATTTAAATAAATATATAAGTAATTTATATTTTCCATCTTGAAAAATCTTAAAAATTTTTAGGCACTGTCCAAATGTATTTTCAGGCTCTGCTATCATAGGGAGAGTGCTACAAAGTCATCGATGTTTATTCAGAAAATTCTTTTTATACAGATACCAAGTAACTGGAAACAAAAAGCAGCCTGATAAATTCTGTAGTACTCTCACAGAAGAAGCTGCCCCTGGGATACTACAAAATAGTCATATGCTTTCTGAATCATCAGCGCACTAACAGTCACCTCAGCATTAAGGACAATTTTAGTGAAAGGTAGATCTCTGAAAACTTAACGGAGATACAATAGCTCAACTGTAATATCAAAAAACACTTAGCTAAAACACTGAAATAATAATGGCAGGTATGGAAGAAAAGCTACAATTTAAATAAGAACTCTCTTGGTTCTTGATGAAATTGGTGAAGTGAATTGAATTACCAAAATAAAAGCTCCCAATAAGAGCTTATAAAATGTTAGCTCACTTTAATATGTATGCCTAGCTTCAAAAAATGGCATGAAGAAGAGGTTGACTTAAGGACTTTCAAAATTAAGTGAGTAGTAGTTTTCACTCTATTTTGGAGTTATTGAACATTTTAAAATACAATGTGTAACCAATTCTGTTTTCGTCAAAACACACACACACACACGAAAAAACGAAAGTCCTGTAACTAGATACCCACTTTGTGGACAGAGTTCTTGTGGGTTTTGCGGTTCTGCTTATATAGCCAAGAAGCTCTCAGAAAGACATTCAGGATTCCCAACAACTATCATCAATGTAACAGCAGGAGAGGTAACTTTTTCTTTGAAAAGTAGAGGTTCTGGCTTGACTTTGACTTTATGAAACTATTTCTCATTTTATATTTGAAAAAATACATTTTAATATCAAGCAGTTAGAAAATTGCTACATCACAATTACAGGATAGAATTTTGTGAAGTCTTACAACCATAATTCATTTTCTTATTTCCTGTGTTACGCAGTTCTGAAGTTAAATTTCAATCTGGTGATTTAGGGATAACTACTCTGTTTTATGGTACCATTCTCATTTACTGTAAAACTCATTTTCACACTATGAAAATGCAGAAAACACATTTGTAAATTAATGTTTCTAGGTAAGGAGTGAAAATTGAGATTAAAAACAATTTTGACAATTATTAATTATGGTCCAGAAGATACACTCTGCCTTCCAGCTAGTTCAGGTAAGACGACTATTAATTACTAATAAACTCTGACCACAGGGCTTTCTAGACTAGAAGGGAAAAGAAAGGAAACTACTATTCTCTATTTCCCTGACAGCCAGAAGTGTGAATCTTGGCTACTGTAAATATTAAATACAAAGAATTAAATACATTTAAAATGTAATTCTTCCAAGGTTACATTTGCTTCATGCTTGAAGCATTTTGTTAAAATTAAAGGTAGCAGAGGTTCTAACATATTTTAACAATGCACACAAAGAAATCCAAAGGCAAAATTAAACATAAAAGATGTATTGTCCTTTTTGGTTCTTAACATATGCAGCCCCCCAAACAGCAAACTTCCCAGTTACTTTTTTAAATAAGTAGATTAAAAACAAGATTAACAAAATGTCCAAAGCATGTCAAATTATAGCCTCTACTAGTTAAATATTCTGTTGGTTGTAAAACTCTGTTGGTGGCCATTTTGACGTAAGATTTTTAATATAAATGAGACTAGAAATGACAGGGGGTGGAGGAAGGGGTTTTCTTTCTTGAATAAAGAGGGAAATTTTTATGTAGAATGAATGATCTGAAAGAGGAAAAGAAAATTCAAAATCAGGTTTTACTAAAAATTTAAAAATGGAACAAATTAAAATATAAGGCGAATTAGACAATTAAAGACTTAAAAAACTTCATAGACATTTTTAGGCAGGTAACTTCATCAGTGATTTGGGGAAATTATTTAATGCTAAGTAACAATCATATAAATAAATATATAAAATTTAAAAATCAAATAAAATGAATAAAAATAATTTTTCTATGCAGGTCTCCAAACTGATAAGTGAAAGTTATTAAATTACATAATTTTATGGTCATTAAATATATCAAGAAAAAGATATGGCCAAGTATTTTTGTCATAATGTACATACACCTATGTATCTATTTATACAGCTAGCTGTTGAGATAGAATCTAGATAGATTCATATGTCAGAGTTTTATTAGCATATACCCTCTAGAATGATGATCTTAGTTTTTATTAATGTAGTAAAGTCTATGCAAGTTTGGTTAAGAATTTATTCAGATACAAATTGTTAAGGAATTTTCACTTGGTTTCTCATGAAATTGCTGAAAAAAGTGAATACTCCCTTCTGCAACTTTCTTTTTGCTTCAGAATATATTTTAAGGAATTTCTGATGTGTAACAATTTGCAAGTCTATTCATACTGATCAACTTCTCCACTGTTCATATGTGCTTGAGTCTAAAGCCAATTTTTTTTTTTAAATAAGAAAATGGTTCTTGTATTTGTGGTGGACTTTAAACTGTAGTAGCTAAACTTCACGTTCCATAGATGACTTTCTAGCGTTATTGATTGGGAGGCAGTTATAAATAATGAAAAGTTTTCAAATGTAAACATTCTCCAACTGGATATATAAATCATTTCTGCCCCCAAAGCATAGCTCATTTTGGGTAGAAATGAATATCTTTTGGTTAGAAAAAAAAATTAAGAAATAATTAAGTGTAAAAATTTCCAGATTTTTGAGAGGACTGGTTTAAATGACTATAGAATAGCAATTTTAACCTAGGCTTCCTTACTTGGTCATTGCTCTGATTGATGCCACATTCTCATGTGAGGGCTACTGTGAGTCAATAGATGGCAGTCCATCGCCTAGTAAAAGAGCTGAAGATGACTAAACTGAGCATGTATCTCCCTTTATTCAAGATTAAGTATTGCTTAATTGTATACATTTGGATACTGCCAATATATATAATTATTTTATTTTGAATGGCCTGACATATATGTATACCTGTTTATAAATATACAAGTTTAGAATGGTTAACTAATTCTTAATTGATAAATATTAATTATGGTAGTAATTTTAATGTTATTTTGAAAAATTAATCAGGATTCTAGACTAAGACAGATTTTTCAAATGATTGTTATACCTCTTGATAAAATATATTCCAGTTCCTCAAAAGGCAAATTCATTTTGTTTTGGTTTATTTATTTCTAACTCTTCTTTTTACAATTTATGTTTTTTAAAAGCTATACTTTAAAACAAGTCTTCAAGTATTTCTGCTATATTAAATGACCAACTTCTATCCTTCTATAACAGTGCTATATAAAAGGTAGTGGTTGCAAATAAAGAAAGGAATAGCCTTAAAATAATATAAAATAGTACTTAAAATAGTACTTCTCACACTTCAAGTTTTCAAGATTGGAATTCTCTAACTTAGGAGAAAAGGGAAAAGAAGAGCAATTCCTATTACTTAATAAGACTACTGGTAAAACAAAAGTGCTGGATAATTAGAAAGAGTGACTGGGATCTTGGAAAGTAAAATATATGATTTAATTCCAATCAGGTTTGGGCTATAAGGTTTAGGATTAAATTATTCTAATTAGAATAAAAACACTGTAACATAAACACAAACTTAACATATCCATGAGTTACATCTATAACATCTATGTGTAATATACACATAAATGCAAATATAACACTAAAGATTTTAACAAAACCCAATCTGGGACTTGAGGGGTAGTTGAGGAATTACAGCTTTATACTAAGAATCGTTAAGAGTGATAACAAATTGTGAAAACAAACCACTTGATATTATACCTGGCTACTTAGGTCTGTGATAATATAAACATATTATTAAGTTTGACTCTACTTCTTTGTTTACTTTTTATTTTTATAAGAGGAAACTAGTAAGAAGACATGTTTTGGAAAATTTTGTACTTTCTATTTTTACTACTTTTCTTAAAAAAAAAAACAAAAAAAAACCTTCCTAAAATCTTAAACCTTAAAGAACAGCTTTTTATTCATTATATGTTAAGAGTAATTTTTATTGTTGTCTCTTGCTTAGCCAACATATTTAATAATTAAAAGAAATGACTAGTAAGACTGTGTTGAATTACTGAAAATAAGCTTATTTCATGATATTGAGCATTACTGAATTGACTTCCATAGCAAACTATATTTTCTCCTTCTATTTAGCCTAAAATCAGAATAAAAGGAAACCAGAGGATTGGTATTAAACAGATATTTATACACTTTGAACAAGTCAAGAAGGGCTTAAGGATATGACAATTATTGCTTTATAAGAAATATAACACTAAGCTTCTAGTTTCATTAAAAATATGGAAATAATTCAGTAAAGTGAGAAAAATGATAATGGAATATACTGTGGACTGTATGCTTGTGGACTACAGACAGTACAGCACTTTAAAAACACTGGATTACTATTATTTGTATGGCGCCTAACATACTTTTCCCCTTTGACTTAATGAATGTAGTCTGGGAATACTGAGATACCATGATGTAATAATTAATGATGTGAGTAATAAACAATCAAAATGTTTTAATAACAGAAAGATAAAGAACAGGATAGTGGGCAGGAGAGAAGAGAAAAAGTATATTATTGCCTGCTCAGTGTAAAAACTCTTCAGATGTTTATTATCTTCCAGCAGAAGATGCTTGTCTATATTTTATGGTCAGCAGTTCAGAGAAGGGTAAATAGGCTAGGTCTTGGGGAAAATAAAAAAGGTGTTTCTACTCACCGTTAGGTGATACTGCCTCCAGATTTCTGGGCAAGCCTGGAAAATAAAAATATTGATCAGCTGGGAGCATGAAACAAGGTACTTTACAGCCTGTTGGTTTTGGCATAACCCAGCATCCACCGGTGTCGGTCACAGGAAAATAAGAAGCTTAACAGAAAGGGTCTGCATTTCAGCTTCAAAAACCTGGCTAGACAGTTTAATTGAATTTTACACTGGTTTAACACACTCCCTGCCATTGTCAGAAAGCCAGTAACAAAGTTTTCTCTCTTTTTTTTTTCTTTTCAGGTTAGAAGTTTTGGGCAGTAAGATGTGATTAAGAGCCATAACTCAGTTAAACTGATAAATGAACAGCAGTAGTCAAAATCAATAAGTCTTACCAAGTACACCTTTTAGAAGAACATTTTGAGTCTTGGGAGTATGACAGAAAACAATTTAATAGCAACTGCTTTTAAGACGAATTCATTGTGGTTATATATTTCTGATGTTTATTGCCATCTTTTACCTAATCACTTGCTACTAACCTTCAATAGTCTATAAAATAGAACAAAAAGAGAACTAAAGCATAACCTTAAGAATCTAAAGCCTATGACTTTCCCCTTAAAAACAGTTTTCTCCACCTTTACATTTATAGAGAAATAACTTTAAAAAGCCAATAAAACCTCAATGGATTCTGTAAAAGATGGATTATTTAAACCAGAACAGGTTACAACAAAACAAAACAAATAGACATAACAACAACAAAATCCAGCTAGGAGATATCTTCTTATGGATACACAGTTAAATTTTTTTTTTGTT
>JAGFMF010011802.1:3477354-3479854 GCA_019455555.1 Galemys pyrenaicus | reverse complement strand
AATGAACATTGGACAATAATTAAAACTGTATGTTGATGACACCCTTCGATTACAACTAGCATGAGCTGATTTCATCGTTCTTTTGGTATTGACATTGACATTCTGAGAGTATGAACTAGATCGTAAAGGTTCTATAATATATGTTTCCTTAAATTTTTGTAGCAGGAACCAGAAGTTTTAACCTAGATTTTTAAGACACAAACTCTAGGTAAAACAACTGTAAAATTAAAGCTTAGGACTTTACATATTAACCACTTATCCAAGATCAATAATAAATGACAAATATACAGTGTAGAAAACTGTTTAAAAGTACTGAAAATAATCCTGATTCACCTTAGCCAACTACATTAAACTCCTTTTATTTTAATCATGCCTTATATGTAAGCTGTCATCTAGTTCTAGTTCTCTATGGAATTCTCCCAGGGAAATTTCCTTTTCATCTTTTCCCAAGTCTTATAGCAGCCAAGATATGGAAAATATACATGTGGTTACTTTTAAGGTAAAGTTGTATTATCTTATACTACAGTAATTTTAGTCTCAAAGCTTGTCATTTTTAAGAGAATAACATTAAATATCATAAAAGTAGTGCATATGTAGTATAAAAATAGAAAATACAGGTGAAGATCACATAAAACTACCACCTAAAACAACTACTGCAATCATTTCAGAATATTTCATTTCAAACTTTCTTCTATAATAAGTAATAAGTCAGAAACCAAAATTTAAAACACATTACCATTTGCTACAGTTCCAAGAAAAACAAAATGCTTAAGTATAAATCTAAATGTGTAGAGAATGTATGTACTGAAAGCTATAAAACTCTGATAGAAGAAACTAATTCTAAACAAATGTTCATGGATTAGAACTCAACCTAGTAGAGTCAATTTCCCCTATAGAGATCTACAGACTCAACATAAATCCAATCAAAATTCCTTCAAGACTTTTTGTAGGTACAAATTGATTCCAAATGTATAAGGAAAGGGAAAAAAGCTAGAATAGCTAAAGTTGTTTTGTGAAAGAAGGACAAAGCATGAAGAGTCACACTACTTAGTTTTAACATTTACCCTAAGGTTAATGAATTAATAGTAATAAATAATACCTGATGGCTATTAAGTTATTAACCAATATTGTTGGTGATGAGATAGATACATAAATCAGCAAAACAGAATAAAGTCCAGAAATGATCCTGTATAATGTCTGACAAAGATGTAAAAGCAGTTTAATGAAGACAGTAAAGTCTTTTCAACAAATGAAATTGAACAATTTATTATCCAAATGTAAAAAGAATAACCTTGATCGAAACCTCATTCCTTATATAAAGATTAACTTAAAATAGGTCATAGACAGGAGTATAAAACATAAAACCACAAAACACTTGAAAGAATATATTTAAGAGAAAATCTTTGTGAACTGCAGTTTCTAGAAATGGCACCAAAGAATAAAAGAAATATTTGATAAATGAGATTTTACCAAATTTAAAAACATCTGTCTGCCAAAGAACAACTAAAAGAATAAAAAGACAGGGCCTCCCTGGTGGCGCAGTGGGTTAAGCAATGCACTATGAAGCAAACCGCAGTCACTGCAGCACGAGTTCGATCCCTGCCGCCAGCCAGGGTGGCTACCAGGGTTGCAGACCTCTCCTGCCTCGCCCGCTGCTCCCCTCAGCAGTGTGTTTCAGTCAGTCTGCCTGTTCTGCTCCCGGCTCTGTCTGGTGAATCCTCTCACCTCCTGCAACTCTAGCCTGTACCCCAGCTCTTGTAAGCATAAATAAATAAATCTTTAAAAAAAGAATAAAAAAGACAAGCTACAGACTGGGAGAAATATGTGGAAATCACATATTCACTAAATGGCATTTCTAAAGTATGGAAAAAACTTTCAAAACCCAGTAATTAGAAAATAACCTAGTTAGAAGTTATGAAAGGATCCAGATACTTCACCAAAGATATAAAAGCACATGAAAGTATATGCAACAGGGCCTGCCCTGGTGGCGCAGTGGTTAAGCAATGCACTATGAAGCAAACTGCAGCCACTGCAGCACGAGTTCGATCCCTGCCGCCGGCCAGGGAGGGGACCCACATGGCGTAGCAGACCTCTCCTGCTGTGCCCGCTGCTCCCCTTAGCAGTGTGTTTCTGTCGATCTGCCTGTTCTGCATCCTGCTCTGTCTGGTGGATTCTCTCACCACCCCACACCTCTGGCCTGTGCCCCAGTGGCTTGTATGTATAAATAAATAAAATCTTTAAAAAAAAAAAAAAAAGAAAGTATATGCAACAGTGTTGATTATTTAGGAAAATTCAAACTAAAGTAAAATGAGAAAGACAGTATACAACTATTTTTTTTTTTAAAGATTTATTTATGCATACAAGCACTGGGGCACAGACCAGAGGTGTGGGGGGCGGGGGAGGGGGGGCGAGAGGATTCACCACAGAGAACAGGGAGCAGAACAGGCAGATAACAGAAGTACACTGCTGAGGGGAGCAGCGGGCAAGGCAGGAGAGGTCT